>KL266143.1:0-10102 GCA_000699545.1 Podiceps cristatus | reverse complement strand
GAAAGGAGAATATTTGACAGATGGAGAGGAAATACTGGAAGGTTTAGATACCTGAGGAAGCCATCTGAGTTTGGAAATCAAGCATATTACTTAGTTAATCATTCCACTGCCTAATCTAGGCAATGAAATAATTAACTAAACTTGAAAGAGCTGCTATTCACACTGGTATCATTTGATTTTTTTCAAAGTTTGGCTTCTCAGTGAAATAAATGTTTACACGCCCTTTAAAGACGGTTCTTACAGTCAGGGTTAAAAGTCAGACTAGCAAAGAGTCGTTGGTTTACACTTCTAACAACTGAAAGAGGAGCTTGATTGGTTTGGGGGTTTTGTTCTTCTTGTTTTGGTTTTGGTTTTTTGTTCGCTGTTGGTGGTGGTGGTTTGGGTTTTGTTTTTTTTTTTAAATAAAAGCCTAGCTACAAGACTAGATTTAACCCAAGAAACCAACCGCAGCTTATTATGTGTCACACAAAGAGTTGTAGAAAGGGACTGAATTATCCATGCATGCACATACACTCCGACTCCAAAGCATTCACAGGTCAAAACAACCTTTTTGTCTTTCCTGGAGAGGAAGCGGGAGTCAAGGGCAAATGCTGCCTCTGAACTCCAACATACAAAGGAGGAGATAAAATCAATGAGATTTAGAATCATGCAGCTGATGTCTTGCAGCTCCTTTCCAGTTCACTCCCATGTCTCGGGCACTGAATTTTAGCACTGACTTTGACTCTCAGCCTTACTTCAAACATATGCATTGAGGCAAGAAATGAAACAGCACGAAAGATTTTCTGTGCTTGGGGCTGCAAGAAGAACAAAGACCACTGGTGAGTACACTTTACATTCAAGATGCCAGGACTCTAGCTTTAATTTTCTTCTTCTACCTCACTTGTATAGCAAAACTGCTGCAACGCAAGCCCCTCTGGCAAATCAGAAACTCCTTCTTAATAAAATGAGAAACATTAGATAAGGCTATTTTGCCTATATCTGTAGGCTTCCACAACACCAAAACAGGCATTGTTTCCTAAAATTGTTTTTTACTGAGTTAATTAGAATAAATACATTTTCCATTTTTTTCCTCACCTCTGGTGCCTACAAGCACTTCAGTGAATTCTTAGCTGGATTTTACCAATTAGTTGATCAATCAATTTTCTATTAGAGAGGCAGGCATTGAAGATGTGGTTGAAGTACAAGGTTATTTAGTCTCCACGTATTCAGTGACAGCTAGAAAACAAAGTCCGTCTGTCAGCAGCCAGCAACTCAGGGAAAGGAAGTGATTGAGGTGATTAAAAAGGGTCAAAGAAATCATAAAGAATATTTAGAATTGTATTCATAATAAAGTCATCTTTACCACAGCACCCATCAGTGCATCCTCGACTGCTCTATCTGCAGGAATACTAATGAGCAAGGGCAGAAAGAACAGGACTTGGAGCCGAAGTCTGGAGAGGTGGATGAGATGTATAGAAAACATTGCGGTAAATGTGTCAGATTTTGGAGGAGGCAATTACACTTAGAACATCAAGTCTACACTGACTTAAGTCTCTCTTAACTTGCAGTTGATGTACATTTCAAGCTCTAGGTTGTATCCCCAACCATTCTCTTGAGGCTAAGAGCAACATACAGCTATGAGAGCCATTTCTACATGATAGAGGTAATAAAAATATGTACCCACAACTCAGATATTGGAAGCAACTCAGTTGGAGTTACAGGAAGATTGTGAGACCAAGCTGCTATGTGTACTTGAGCTTACCTGGTTCAGATGTGCCCTCTACCTTCAACTATCAGCCCCTCTTCTTCTGCTCCTCTCTGCTTCTCAACAGATGTCCTTTCCCCAAGAAGCAGATTTCCTAATCAGCCCCACTAAACCTCCTTGCACACAGCCCTTTCTCACCGTGGCAGCATCCCGAGCCTACCTGGGCTCACTGAACAATGGAGGAGATGGAAAGAAGAGTGATTGGAGACTCATTGTGAGCAGACCCTGCTGCAGGGTGGCCGTGCCATCTGTCTTGGGTTCACCCTGGGCATCAACCGCTTCATGGTATTTGCCTTCCCTCTATAGCTTTTCCTAAATGTAAATCTAAACCTGTGGGGCTACATTGCTCTTTGCTGCCAAACAGACTAAACACCGCAGAGGGCTGGAGCGGGCACCAGAGCAGCACATGGAAGATGCCAGAGGCAGCCAATACAGCTTAATAAACTCAACCCACACCTCCTCAAACACTGAGATAGTAGGGAGTAATATTTATACCACTGCAGTTGTAAGATAGAAGGGACAGCAAGCAGATCTAGTGTGTTGCATTAACAGCTCATGCATGAGAGGGCCTGAATGAACAGTTTTCACTGTAAGATTGTGTAAATACCACTGAGTATCGTTAAAGGGATGTCATATTTGCAGATACCAGCTGCTGGATTTCGCTGATGGCACAGAGCCTCTGCGCTGGCACAGCAGCACAGCTCTCCGCGGGCTCTGCACCAGCTGATTTGCTCAGCTCTGCCGAGAAAAGTAAAGGAAATTCTAGCAAAGACAAATATTTGCCCTCATCGGTTGACAAAATCAACATGTCAGAACCCCCAAAACTCCAGGTTCATCACCCATGATCTGTTTCAGACATCTGAATGTAAAGCACTTAAAAAAAAAAAAAAAAGAATATCTTTAACATCAGACAGCAATACTCATGACACTGACTTCACTGCGCTTACCTTGTGCAAAACACCTCCCTACAGAAAAACAAATTCTATCTAAAAGCACAAGCATGTATTTTACAGGAAATATGAAAACTCTGGAGGATCATTTTTCCTAAATTTAAAGCAACAGTTGGAATAAAAAGTAAAACCCAACAAAATAAATTTAAGTTATAAGTTTTAACAAAATATGAGATGTATCCTTCTAAATTCCCAAGAAGTCATCATTACCCAGATGCATACAAAAAAGGCCTAGAGGATATCTTGCTTAAAATGAGACATGGAGTTAGCACCAAAAACAGAAAAGAAGCTAGAACATATAAAGCACACACTGGGAAAAAGTGAGTGTGTGGATGTATAAGGCTGAAGAAGCTGAAGAAGGTAAGTCAATGACAATGCATAAAAGATTAGTGGTGGGAAGAAAAAACACAGGAGTTCTGCAAGAGGGGAGTGGTAAAACTGTAAACGGTAATGTGAAGTACACAGAGATTCTCAAATGTGTTTTTTTCTGTTCTGTATTCAGAACGAAGCAAGAGGATGCATTCACCTCATGCAAAGTTGTGGATGGAATAGAAAGTTTGCTATATGCAATAAAGAAGGATGTTAGGCAACATCTGCTAAAATTAAACAATATTCAAATCAGCAGCCTGGATAACACATACCCCTGAGTGTTGAAAGGACATGCTGAGGAGCTTCCCTGAATTGCTAATATTAATTTTTAAACAAACCTTTGAAAACTGGTGAAATTCCAAAGAAATAAAGGACTGCCAAAGGAGATCCAATATTTAAATAAGGATAAAAGAGATGTGCCACAGACCTCCAGAATAGTTATTTAGCATTCAGTAAAAGGAATGATTAATTTGGAATTTCATCAACAAAGAATTAGAGGCTAAAAATCTAATTAATGTCAATCAGTTAGTTTAATGGAAGGTTGGTCTTGTAAAACAAACCTATTGTCTTTTTGTACAGAGATAACAGGTCTGGTTGACAAAGGCAATTGTATGCTATAGTGCACTTGATTTCTCCATGGCATTTGACTTAGTGCAACATGACATCTCAATTAAAAAATGGTGACATGGAATTAACAGAGTGTACTTCAGTTGGATTCAATTGTAGTATACTCACAGGTCTCGAAATGTTGTTGATACCAACAGCAACGCATTTAGTGGAGCTGTAAGGGATTCATTCTTCATCTGAAGTTATTTTTATCAAGAATGTAAGAACTCCTGTGGTAACAGTGGTAGGTGAGACAGCATCTCTAAGGTTAGGGAAGAAAATGTGGTGTCTGAGAATCTATCTGAGTTGCTGCCTACAAGCAGAATCTAACAAAATTAATTTTAATAGAACCAAATGCATGGCAACACAAGGCGAATTAAGAATCGAGTTTTTATGTGCCTAATGGGAACTTCAGGATTGTACTTGACTTGCCTATTTAAGGAATTTAATTTAGATGCTTGTCAAAGTTTTTAAAATAAGAGTCTACGTTTCCTACAGAATTATGGAAAAAATAAATAGATACTTCCAGAGCTGGATGCCTGAAGGCCATCTGTTGGTCACTTCCATGGCAGCCACCCACTCTGGGAACCTGGAGAAGAGCTTCAGTGGAAGTGAGATAAAAAAAGAGAAGCTGGAGGAACGTGAAGGATGAGAACTTAAGGATGAACTCTTGAAAGACCTTCTTTGTGAAAAGCATCTATGACATTCTTGGGGGGGAAAGAAAATCAAATAAAGGTTAGGCAAATAGAAATCATCTCACTTTTTTTTATATTATTTATGAGACCTCTGACAGAACACCAGCATAGTGTCCACAATTTAAAAAACATGTGGAAATACTGGAAAACATTCAAAGGAGGGCGACAAAAATGACTCAGGCCTAGAAAACATGATTTATGATGTGAGACTTACAAAGGGCAAAATATTCAGATCATCAAAGAGAATGTTATAGGCCAACTTCGTCACCACGCACAGGTATTTTCACACATAAAAGCTATCTAATAACAGGATGGAAATAGTTAATCATGCAGACAATGGCATAACTAACTTCCAGTCACTGGATCTCATTAGCAAGTTAAACCTTGAAAGAAGCTTTTGATTACTTTCACAGCTGGGAAAATCAAATTGAAATATTTTACCAGGGGACTCTGCATTGCTTGAAGTCTTTAAGAGAAAATTATGTTATCCTTCTAGAATATATTTCTCCTCTTCTTTTTCATTTTTTCCCACAGATTCTTGGAGAAATTCTCTGCAGTTAACATGTTTTGTTGGACCAGACAGGAAAGATCATGTTTTTACTTTCAGAAGCAGAAAGACTATAAATGTAAACAGACTCCAGAACCTCTGTCTGCTCATCTCTCTTCCTTCACAGGTCACAGGAAAACAGTTTCTTGCCTTTCTCCCCAAAGAGTCAGAATGACTTCTGTTCTCCATTAAAAAAAAACCATTTTATTGAAATGTCATATCTTAGGGCTTCCAAAATCACCCGCTGAGGTCGAAAACACCACCTTCTCCCTCCCATGCAGCTATCTAGACTAACTCCAAAGGCAGAAAAAGAACTCTGTTTAGCTTCTTCTGCAGCATCAGAGATTAAGCATAAGCAAAAAATAAAACTAGAAAAATGGTGCTAAAGTCTTTGTTTTCTCATTCACTCATGTAATCATACCTAATAAATTCCTTGTCATTCCAAGAGTTATCAAGTATTGGAGGTTTCACAATCTCTCCTGCAATCTGGCACAAAGAATTCAGTCTCCAGAAGACAAAAATTCTTTAGTCTTAACAAAGGAGAACACGGGTATGACAAAAAAATTTTCTAAAGAAAATTAGAACTAAATTCTCTAGCAGTTCCTTTGGACATGAAGCCCTCTGAAGTACAGCTCATTTCTTTATAGCAAATCTGGTGCTTCCATGTCAAGTTTCAACATGTCAAAATATAGTGTGAAAGATAGGTACCATCTTCCCAGTGGCCCTGGTAGAGACTGTAACTGTACTGAGTCTATAATAATTAGAAACAGAGAATAGTGCCCAAAAAAATAGGATTGCACAAAAGTGAGCACTTTGCATGGGATTTGGGAAACACAGTATCTGTGTACCACTTCAGGTGTCAGTGATGGGAGCTGCGTACCCAGTCCAGGGAATCACTTTCCCGGAGCCATGATTGATGCTAAAGCCTCATGTTTCCTAAACGCACAAAACTGGCCATTGAGATCCTCGGTAGATGCCTAGAGAAAGCTCCTTGCACAGCCTCTGAGAGCACCAGGTATGCCAAACCCAGGATTTCTGCCTGAACTAGAAGATTATCCATGTATTCTACTTCCCAGAACACAAAGCAGAAAGCAGAGTGCATTTTGTCTGATCAGTCTTCACTATTCAGGGCTAGGCACAATCCTGATACATGTCTTAACTTAGCCTGCAAAAACATGCAAAAACAGTCTGCTATTTAACAACCTTTAGTGTCTTTAACAAGCAGAAGAAAAAGAAAAAAAAACCAAACCTCAATGAAAACTACAAGCAAGTAAAACATTAGTCATCACATGCAAAGAAATCTTTCAAAGGAAACAACCAAAAAAGCATGTGCCTTGTTTTAAAGACTAGTAAACCATCATTACTAGAAAAGACTAGCATATAAGCCAGGTAATTAATGCCTTCATTTGGTGGCTTCCAGAACCATCTGCCTACTCAACAGGATGCTAATGCTTTGAGTTATAGGGATACTCTTCAACGCATTTGCACTAGAAAATTATACAGCATCTGTTATTGAAGGTCTCCGTTATAGTTGGACCTCCACAAGTCTTAGTCATAGTCCCTGTCATCTGCTCACAGTATCATATCACATCTTCTAATGTTTTCACCATGACACCAAGCTATGCATAACATACTCCGAACTGTGAAGTTATCCCAGTGCTTCAAACAGTGACAAAGTTTCAAAGGGATTTAGGGACAACAAGAGCTCGCCTGTTGCTAAATTCTCATTCCCGAAAACCAGGTCTCCTAATCTTGAACTCCCTTTAAAAAAAAAAAAAAAAAAAACAGACATCAGAAGGCATAAGGATGCCAGGGAAGCTACTACACCCTGTCTGAGCCATGAGGCCCAGCTCCACATGTCCCCCAGGAATGTTGTGTGGCAAGGAAACACTCCCAGCTCTGAAACTTGACAAAATTGTTGCACTAGAAATTAAGTGTAGGGAGCATGTGGGTTTCTTCATATACACCAGAAAATGTCTTTTCTATTCTCAACTAAATCATTTCCTTAGGTTCAAAAAAGTACCAGAATGATTTTATCTTTATCACAGTTATAAAATACAGCGCAGCTGCCACAGCCGTTCTTCTCTCTGTAAATGTTTGAATACTCCACACACACTGTTTCTTTCAGTCAGTAAATGTTTGTATGCCAGGAAAAGACATTTGACTTCCTTATCTGTTTTGTCACTGAGACACCAAAAAGCATAAGGTTTCTTGCAGAACCCACTATGCCTTGATCTAGCACTATTTAAAAAAAAATGGGCGGAGAAAGGCAGGGAAGGAGTATGAACTTGGGCAGTAAAGCCTTCCAAAAGCAAATAAAGTCATCTGTGTTGTTACTAGGAAGTGTCTATATAGCTGTCAGCCAAATGTTGGTGCAGGAAAAGATTATTTTTAATATCAGAACTGTTTCTAAGAGAATGCATATTCCCATGATCAAATCTAATGCAACGCCATCAGCATTTGGCTCTAGACAACATCCATGACATTTTATAGTACTTATCAGCACCACAGTGAAGTGCTGCTGACAGGGTCTGCAGAAAATGAGCTGGGCAGTCAAGTTATGCTGGACACTTTTAGGCTCCCAGGGTCTGTCTCTGCCAGGACCTACGTCCACCTCCAGATGACCAAGACATCATCAGCAGTGCCTCTAATGCCACAAGCTGACAGCCTTCAGCCTTCACTCACTGGGGTGAGGGGGAAAGCAAAGCGAGCAGCTAAATAACAAGGACACTTTAAAAACAATAACAGTTGCCACACAAAACATACATCCTTACACTTAGCAGCAACACATGGTGGGAATTTGCAGCTCCCATGTGCTGTAGATTTTTTAAGTCCTATTTAACTTAAAAAAAAAAACAAAACAAAACAAAAAACACCTCAGAACATCCAGATGTTTTTGAAAAGTCCACGATTGTTTCCTATTTCATTGCATATATTATTTCATCATCCTGATGTTTTACAATACATTTCATATTACCATTTCAGATCAGCAGTTTTTCTAACTTAGATCAGTGAGCCACAGGTCTGTGGGCTCAGAGCCTTTAACACCTCTGCAAGTTTTCCAGTTTGGCTTTCTCCCATGATTGGCCATCATCCCAAAACCCAACTTCCAGCTCAGGGCTGCCGTCCCACCCCTGGTTTCCATTCCTCGGTTCCGATTCTGTCCCATGTTGAGCCAAGTGAAAGGGGGAAGGAAAAAAAAAAACAAACAACCCCAAACTGTCAAGGTTTAAGTTAAATATTCAAAAGGGATTCTGTGGTTTCTTTAAAGTTTAATTTAATTTTGTAATTTTCCAAAAGGAAGTATATTCAGTTCAGACTGTTCTGGCAGGACAGATAATTCACTCCAACACCTATGAGAGAACAAAAGGACTGAGTCTCAGGAATGAATTCAGAGAGCACCGCAGTCACTATCATTAAAGGTGATCTCTCAATCCCACAGGACGAATGTGCCACCAGTTCCAACACAATGCTCTGGATTATTAATTCCCACAGGGCACGACCGAAAGCATCCCACTTCCTTTGCTGGCGTAGGATCAGCTCCGCCACACCTGCAGAGCTGCTCTTGGGAACAGCAGGTTCCCAGTCAGAACATCCTCCTATTCTAAACAGCACTGACCCTTCCATCTTCAACTCCTACGGAGGGAGATGCGAAAGATGGCCAGCCTTCTCCATAACCAGCTATGGATTTTTTTGTCAGTGACATTACATAAGTAAGATAATATGGCCCTTCTGGTTTTACCATGTGCCCAACTCCAACCCATGCATTAGAGAGTCATTCTGTCAGAATAGAGAGAAACAAATGTATTAGCAATCAGTAATGATCAGTGCAATCTACTTGTCTGTTTCCTACTATTAAGAGATCAAACAGAAACGTCAGCCTGGATACATTACAGTCTCATTAAGCCTTAAACCAGAACGGAACAAACCATTGCTCACAAATTAATTTACTCCTGAAATTCAAACCAGTCAGTCAGTCAGTATGGGATGGGAAGGACAAGCAAAAAACAGGCCTTTGTAGTTAGTAAATTATGGACAAACGAGTTTACAGGGCAGAAGATCTCAGTTTTTGAAACCTAGAATCAACTAAAGCAACTCATGCCAAATACTAGAGGAAGAGGTTTTGTTTTTTTCCTTTTATGGCATAGAACATATATTTGTGGATGTACACAAGTAAAATAAAATGTGTTAGTATAACATTAGAATACATAATGCCACTGCCTTCCCAAGTCCTCTCCTGCATGCAAACCAAGCAAACAAGAAGATGGCATTTAGGAAAGAATGCAAACTGAGAAAGTAACTGCAGATACTCATTTACTATAAATTACACAGATCACTATGAAACTGCACATGAGAGGAGAAGTTAGAGGGATATCAACAGTCTACTCCCATTTGTTTTGTTAAGCAGACTGTATAAAATCTAATGCTAAGTTCATTAGCATAAGAGTGCATAGTTAGTTTTGCAAGCTCAGTCCAGTCTCAGAAGGAGAGCTGCTTACACCCATGAAAACATAAAAACATTACATCTTTAAATCAGAAAAGCCAAAAGATACAAGTAATTGGGAAGTGTTGCTGGCGAATTAACACTGTGCCATGCCACCATTTCCCATTCAGCATTTGAAAGCAAAGATATTCACGCGTCACTGTAACAGATCAGCCGTTTACATCCTTGCTGAGTTCTGGGTCTGGGATTGCAAGCCTTATGTATGTGCAACTCAGCCATTGCAGGGAAATGCAGCATCTTCCACCTAGAACATCAGACCTGCCAGGTGAATGAAGGAAAACAAAAATTCACCCCAGATGCACTTGAGCAAAACCCTACCCATGTGATATTTAACAAAGTTTACAGGGAATCCATCTGCTTGCTCCTAATCTAGTTTCTTTCATGTTTAAAAATATATGCATTTGTGAATCCATAGGTGTATTCTAAAATTCCATTTTTAGCTCTGGCACTCAATAATTTCAGATGTTATACAGCTTCAGTTGCATTTTTACAGGTTAGCCTAGATATGCTTTCCAACTTTGAAGCAGTTTGAAAAGGGACAATTTAAACTCACTGTGGTATTCACGTTGCTTCTAAGTGTGTGCCCTGTACTGATTACCCCTTGTACTGGTTTTGTGTGGGCCAGGTTTTGGTAGTGGGGTGCTACAGAGAGGGCATCTGTGAGAAGCTGCTAGAAGCTTCCCGTGT
>KL266141.1:31752-38216 GCA_000699545.1 Podiceps cristatus | reverse complement strand
GCCGCACTCGAGCCGTTCCCTCCTTTGCCCTCTCTGCCCGGCACATTTTGCAGCTGCGTTACCCCAGGAGGCTCCTGACCCTCCTCCCTGTTGCGCAAACCAGTTTTACTAGCGTGGCTTCCACCTACTAGGGGAGCGCCGCTGTGCTTTTCCCATGTCCATGAGGCCCGTCGCAGTGCTTTGTGGTACAGCTTTGTAGAAAAAGTATGGTATGTACGACTGCGTCTTGCTACCTTCATGTAACCCCTGCGAGGGATCTCTTTTTTTTTTAACTACTATTTTTCCTTAAAGCCGGAGCGAGAGTCTGCACATGACTAGTATTTGCAGGGAGGATTAATTTTATTCTTAAATGCCCCTGCGTGTGTCGAGCTGGGGTTTGGTCTGCAGTGAAAATTATTTGAGAGATCCTTTGGGTGATGCAGCGATGCTGGAAGGGCAGGGGTGGGGAACGGCGCGCTGCTGACGGCACGAGGCAGGAGGGGAGATGCGGATGCTCTTCCCAGGTCTGTCCCTGAGGTTTTGGGGTGGGACGGGTAGTTGCTCGTGAGCTGGGATTTTCTACTTCTCTCTTATCATCAGTTAGGGTTGCTACCTTTATCTATATGTCATGTAGTGATAACAAGGTATAGAAGATATGTAAGAATAAGAAGTGATATGTTAAAGTAATTAATTATTTCACTCTGTAGATAGTTCAAAGAAAACAGCGTAAAGAAATCAAAACATTTCTGCTTGGTGTCCTGGGGAAACACTTAGCTGAACCGAAAGGCTGACAGTGAAAGTTGCTTTTGATGGCTTCGTGCTTCAGTTTTGGCCCCTTCTACTGTCTTCCATGTAATTACCACTTTTTAAATGTATTTAAAGGACAGAGGGCATAAACTTAAACGCTGGATGGAGTAAGGAGCAGTGCTGCCAGTAACTTCTGCAGAAGGAGCAGAGCTGTGGGCCTGACTGGAAGCATTCGCAGGGTAGTGGACGGTCTGCCTGTCCCGAGGCGTGGATCCACATGGTGCCATGCCATGAGCCCTACGCTGCTACGAGCCCCACTGGGTTCTCCAAAACCTCCCTGGGAGGTGCAGCGAGGCCGCAGGGACCTCTCAGCCCGGCGTTTTTGGGTGACTCTGGCAGCCAGCCGTGCTTCCAAGCCATCCCTCAATGAGGTGTTGGGGAGCCACGGCCACCTCAGCCTGGTGAACCACCCCTGGAGCTTGCCCTCCTCCGGCTCCCGCAGCCCGGGCTCGGCATGTTTTGGGGCCGTGGGCTCCGTGGCATGTGGCGGGCAGAGCCAGGCCACTCGGCCGCTTCTGCTTCTGCTGCAGATTCGCTTGTTGTGAAATGGTAGAAAGTGGAGGAGCTGATCTGCGGAAGGGTTTGGCCATGAGCGTTGGAAAATGTGAATCATGGGGATTCCAGTTTTAAGCCTTCTGGAGATAACGGGCAGCACGTACCAGAGTGCGTGACTTGCAGAGAGCCTTAAAAAACAAGGCGGCGCCCTCGAGATTAAGCAAAGGCTTTATAATCAGGAACACATTTTATACCCGGCGCAGCCTTTGCAGGTATCACATCCATTTAGACGGAAAGGTGTAGCTGGAGTGAAGCTAATTATACCGCAATTTAATTTTGGTGTTGAACAACACTGCTAAGCGAGCGGGCTCTTGAATCCTGCTAACAATGCGCCGTAATCAAAATACACTGACTCCGAATGGCGTCTGTTGTCAGTTAGCTCAAAAGACCATTTGATAGTTGTGACATACGCTCGGCGTTTTTGCTTGTGATGGAGCTGAAGTGAAGTGTGACTCTTGCAGAGCGAGGGCTGTGCTTGTGCCTTCCCTCTCCAAGAAGCCCCGGTTGGGCCGATGGGATGCTGGAAGTCAGAGCCTGTATTTAAGTGTATGTAAAAAAATCTGCAGCAGATGCTCCGACGGGTTAATTTTGTCTTTCCAAAAGATACCACCCCCAAGAATCTGTAAGGGGAACGCTTAGAGATGCGGTTTTTGCTGTAAGTAAATCCTCACTGTCTGCCTGAGCCCAGATGTTCAGGGTGAAGTGCAGATCTCTCCGAAACACTGACTCCTGCCGAGACTGCCTGCTGGGCCCCTGGCAGGGGAGAAGGGAGAGGGATGGGAGAGGTTGAGGGTTTCCTCTCACCCCAAATCTGCCCGGGCAGGTCGGGTTTGGAACCCCAGCCAGCTGCCTGACAGCCTGCGCTACCTCAGTTGGACCTGGGCATATGGCAGTTCCCCTTCTAAATGACTTTTAATGCGTAGATGCAATAAAAGGAAAGGACAGCAGGCACTTTTCTGGCAAAGTGAAGAGGTATTTTTCCTGTTTACACCTTTGGAGGAATCATTCCATGAAATATTGAACAGGAAACTTTTATTTGTCTCTGAAGACCTTTTTCCTGGTCTAGAAAGATACTGAAAATCCTCCAGTCCTGTCCAATTCAGGAGGAGCCGAGGAGGACTAGCACACCTCGAGGCCTTGCGCACCAGCCTTCAGGAGGTAGCAATGTCGTTGGGGCCTGACTTTGTGTGTGTTTCTGCATGATGTTAGACTTAAAAAAATCTACGCGGCGCAGTGATTTTATCAGCCCTGACCGCGAAGCTGTGTTTCCTTGTGTCGAGAAAGGGACGGGGATTAATGCTATCTAGCGATACGGCTCTTATCAAAGGGAGGAGACAGGTTTACAATGCATGGTTGCTCTAAATAGAAAGTACTAGTCAATGTTTGTTGTGTGGGAGACAAAAACCCTGCATCACCATCAGCTGGCTCGGTTAACCTGGCTGGGCAGGCGGTGTTTACTGTTGAGCTGAGATAAAAAAAAAAATGAGGAATGGAGTAAAGTCAATCGAATGTAAGGCACGTTGTGATCAAGACCATTGCTGCTCAGGCTTCGTGGGTGTCCCTCATGGCTACCACGTGCAGCAGCCACCAACGCGAGAAGCAAAAGCTGAGGTCTAAACCTGCTGCTGCCCGAAGGAAGGTTGCTACCCTTGTTGCCAGAGGTGGTTTTGGGTAGCTCCAGAGTCCCTTCTCAGAGAGAAAGTCCGGATGCCCAGGCTGTGTCCCGCAGAGGGACTGTGGAGGTGGTTCCCCGAGCGCAGCGGGTTTGCATGTGCAGAAGGTGGTGGGGCTGTGCTTCTGGCAGAACGCAGCCCAGGACGGGGGGTCTCCGCATAGCAGTGAACACGCACACCTCTGTGTGCACACAAACACAAGTGGGGTTTTTTTCCCCGAAAGTCTTGCCCCTGCAGAACTGACGGTGCTTTAGTACCTCCTGGAAAAGAAGATCTGTGGGTTTTCCCCTTCCTTTTTGTCTTTATGTCCCACCCAGTCTGATGATCTCCCGTTTCATTCGCCTTTATTTTTTGTGGTTTATGCTTGCTGCTTCTAATTACTCTTTTTCCTTTGGAAAGGACTATCACCCTGTCCTTTTGCAGTCGTGTTTTCTTTTCCATTCAGCCTGTTTGGGGCTCTTGGGCCTTTCTCTCTTCTCCTCTCCCTGCCGTTCCCTCTTTTGCTCCATACTCTGAGGGTATGGGGCGATCGGAAAGCTCTGCTGTGTTAGGTACCTACATGGGTACACAGCTGGTGGTGTGCTGCAGGGAGGTGTTAGCTCCTTCTCCAGACCTGGGTAGGTTCAGCAATGAATCGTGATAGCAGGGCTAATGGAGAGAGCTAGCATTGTTGGGTGGATGTTGGTTTGACGTCTTTGCACTGTGTGGTGCTAGTTGTGAAACCTCGGCCTTGTGAAAATCAGTGGCAAAAGTCCTGTTTATTTCCAGTTTTCCATCCTCTGTGGTATTGGCTTTGATACCCGCTCTCATTTCCTTTCATCTATTTGTCTCAGAAACTGTCCTATGTTGAATGCACAGACAGCTTATGTCTTATTTTTCCTATGAGGCTACAAAGAGTTGAAGAGTCTTATCCTCATTTGAAATAAGGGGAAACCAAAGATAGAAAGCTTACAACTTTTCTGGGGCTAGGAAGGGAATCCAGGTCAGAGCCCAGGCTTCCACACAGAATTTCTTCTGCTTTTTGCTTCGACGGGCCCTGACGCCTCTAACGCTGCAAAGGTTTCCATCTGTGCAAGAGTCGCCCTCGCTGTGCTGCTTAGTTGCAGGCAGAGTTATCGCCTGTCTGTCATTTCAACGACCTTATTTCTGTAGACTTAAAGCACCTCTTTTTCCATCCAAACCTGATGTTTGTCCCTTTGTTGTTGTTCTATTAAAAATAATTCACCTCTGAATTGAAGTTGCATGAAGCAGATTACGGATGAGTTATTGGCACTAAAAAGCATCTATTTTGCAGCATTTTGAGGTTCCTGCACGTATCATTTATTCTGACCCCCTTGGTTGTATTGCGCATGATGTCCCCGCATGGTTTTGGCAGGTGGGATCGCTGGCTGCTGGCTGGCAGCCTCGGTTAGCCCTGTGAGGGGATGTTCAGATGGCAAAGCCGCGGGTGGGTCCTCCCGGAAAATCAGGGTGGTCATGAGCGTGGATTTCACGGTCCCTGAAAGTCCGCAGTTGACAGAGGTTAGAATAAACAATGTATGTGTGTGGAATATAGAAACTACATGGCATTATATTTTTAACGTTATTTTAGTACATTTTTAGTCCTGCTTACCAATTTGTATTTTTCAAGGTTTTCTTCCCAGTTAAGAGAGAATTGAAAAACTTTGTGCTGGATGGGGAACAGGGTTATTACTAGCCTTGCCCTCCAGAAGCGAAGTGGGATAAGGCTTGTGGATTGCAAAGACGAGGTCTGTCTGTCATGCAGCTCTAGCTTCAGCATCAGTGCCATGGATTATACACTTAAGGTACTGAGCAGCCGTATTGAATGTTTTGCCCAAGTGAGGTTGGGGACATCAGCATAGCCAACAACCAGGAGAAAATATGCAAAAAGTAAATTCTTGCTAAATAGATGGGTTACGTTTGTAGGAGATGGATGCAATGACTTTATGAAGCTTCGAGTTCTTGCCTGTAGTGAGCACAAGTATTTCCTAACACGGTGGGTCACTACCCTCGGGAGGATTGGGGGAAGGTTTTTAAAAGGGAGGAGTTAAGAAAAATCTGAAGAACGTTTCAAACCTAACGCATTACTTCTTTTCTAATGAATAAGTATTTAATTTAGGAAAAGAAAATAAGATAAAAACTTCAGAGGAAAACAATAAGCCCAAATTATGTTGACAAATTGCGGGCAGCAGCTCAGTTCCTCCAGGGCGAGGGGATGAATGATTATACCTACAGCCAATTCTCTCGCAGGCTGGAGGAGCGGAGGTTCGTCCAACAGCTAAAGGAATTAGCTGTTCCCCGTCTCCAGTTGTTACACAGACACAAATGAGCCCACAAGAGGGCTGTGCTCACAAAACTTTTGAAAAGATATCCATCAAAAGATGCTGAGTACAATTTTAATCACCTGTAATAGAAAGCAATTTCTTTTATTTATGTAGTTACGGTCAAGCCTTTCATTCCTTGGACCTCTTTTTCTCCCCTTTCACATGCTTGGTGCTCAAAAAAAAATCACGTTTAATATAAGCAGAAGGCAATGGTTTCCCCCACTGCATATTAGTGTTGACTCAAAGCCCAGCTGTTGTTGGATTGCAGTAAGAAGTGTATGTAATGTTATTTATATTGACTCTCCAATTTAGCCATTAACCAAATAATTTTGTCTGTAGCTTTTTTGTTTATTAAGGCTTGATGTTCACTGTGACACAAGTCAATAACTGCTTCAGAGGCCTCATCAAACGTGGTCCTCCCTTGGATGGGGCTGTTGCACTAGTACCTGCTGGGACTTGTGCTTTTCAGCCCAGCACATCACCCGAGTGGATGAAGCACCTGGTAATGGTCACGGGAGGTGCTTCTTTAAATACACAAACATTTTTGGTGCTTTCCTTCTTTTTCTTTTTCTTTTTTTTTTCTTCCTTTTTTTTTTCATTTCCCTCCGTTTGTATCAGAGTACTCAATAAGCTTCGGAACCAAAACAAAAGTCAGGAAATGTATCTCGGGGGCCATGGGGTAAGATAAAACATCCCTTGTAGAAGGTATTTTGCCATTAAAGCAGTGCAGCATTAGGGCACCTGAATCCTCTTTTATTTTGAATCAGTCATGTGACCATGACTTGAATCAGTCACTAGCCGGACCATAGTTTTGGCACTAGAAACTATTGACCATCAAGAAAGGACAAGGGGGAATGGTTTTAAACTGAAACAGGGTAGGTTTAGGCTGGCTATAAGGAGGAAATTCTTATAATGAGGGTGGTGAAGCACTGGAAGGGGTTGCCCAGAGAGGTGGTGGATGCCCCATCCCTGGAAACATTCAAGCCCAGGTTGGACGGGGCTGTGAGCAACCTGATCTGGGTAATGGTGTCCCTGCTCACTGCAGGGGGGGTTGGACTAGGTGGGCTCTGGGGGTCCCTTCCAACCCAAAACATTCTATGATTCTACGATTTTAAGAAAGGCAGTT
>KL266141.1:14252-26752 GCA_000699545.1 Podiceps cristatus | reverse complement strand
TGCTGGTAGACAACAAAGGAATTGTGTTTCCAAGAAAAAAAGTTTGGGCAGTACTGATAAGCATTGCAAAGTCTGCATTTAACAACATTAGTTTTTAAACTAAACCAGTATATTTTAATTTTTTAAATGCGTGGACCTAACGTACATGGTGAATAACATCTCTTTATAGAATTTTAAGTATTTGAGACACTTTATTGTTTAAAGAAAAGTTGCTGACTTCATCGCAAGTATAGCCTAGTAAAAATGGGGCCTGGAATAGTAAACTGTTGCAGAGCTGAGGCAGAAACTGGTAACCTTCTGACCTCTGACTTTTACTGGAAAATGATATGCAACATAAATTCAGGGGCCTTTTTCCTTTCAAGTATGTATACTTATATATTCTAGTGGTGCTGTTCACAATGGTATAGTTGAAGTGGTGTCAGTGTGTTCATTAGAGCTCCCTGCTTTCGGAGCAAACTTTAAATCCCTGGGTTTTTTAAGGGTGAAAAAGCTGCTGCAAAAATAGACTTCAGACTAAAACACAGTGTTTGGAGGGGCTTTTTGTACTCAGACAGGGCTGTTCTTTTATTAGACGGATGTGCGCGTGTTTATGTGTATATGTGCGTGGACAAAACATCTTCGGGGAGACTTACCAGCATGCTCCTAAACCTATTTGGCACTTTGGAAATCAAGCTTCTCAGTTTCTGGTGTACTTTATAAGATTTTCAGGCTTTGTTTTCTCCTAAATGTGGCATTTTATTAGTCTGGAGTGCCAGTCTGCTTC
Source organism: Podiceps cristatus (assembly GCA_000699545.1). Classification (NCBI taxonomy): domain Eukaryota; kingdom Metazoa; phylum Chordata; class Aves; order Podicipediformes; family Podicipedidae; genus Podiceps; species Podiceps cristatus. The sequence continues at coordinate 25,989 of KL266141.1, read as the reverse complement.
TAGCAAGGTGCATGCTATGTCCTCGGTCAGGAAGGGTTTTCTAAAGTGACTTTAGAGCTTGAGTCCTGTTCAATATCCACAGAAAGACTTGTCGGCGGTGCTTTAGCCAGTTCTGAAACTTCTACCTAAATCCTAAAGTAAGGTTTATTGAGGCTGAAATTGCTGCCAGCGCTTGATAGATGCATTTTGTGAAGATAGATGCATTTTGTCAGGTCAAGTTTGGGAAAGGAGGTTTGGAAAGGAGAACCTGTCCAGAGGGTCTCTATTTACCAAGACTTGCCTTCAGGCCACTTGTTACCCATGGTAATGGTACTTTTTTTTTTTAGGAATAGGGATGTGGGAGGGGTAGTAGTGCTCTTGCTGAGCTTTGCTTATGTGTTGTTTGCTTGAAGCCCTCTGAAGGTTGAGATTATGGGGGAATCTCATTTGTTTAAGCATACCCATGCATGCATATATACCTTGTGTAAAAAAAGCGTGGTTGCAGCCTTCCCGCATGGGCAAGAAGTCAAAAAACATGATCCTGACTGATCAAAAGGGGAGAAAAAGTTAGCAAATAGTCTGCTTCTCTTCAACTACGTTGAAGTTCAAAATGCTGTGATTTGGTGGCTTTTCTTCTGAGGCCTGATGTGAGGAGTGGCCACGCTGTGGTCAAACTCAGGGTTTTGCCTCTGCCGGCCGCTTTTCTTGGCAGCAGAAGCAGCCGGCAGGGCAGTGCCGCAGCAGCTGGGTGCCGCGGAGGGCTGGCAGCGAAAGGCTGGGGACCCGCACGTTCGTGCTTGTGAACACAGGAGTTAACTTGAGATGCATGCGTTGCGTGGCATATATTCAGTATATTATGGGCTTCCCTATTTTTAGGAGTTTGTAAAAGTTCCTTTTGGTTCCATCTGTCAAGAGCGCGTTTGCTATTTAAAAAAACAAATCTAATCACCAGAAATATAACCCTGTAAAACTGTCTATTTTTAGGTTGTTCCCACAACCTACTTCCCCTTTTGGGGTAGGTAAAAGCACCTTCTGGGTCAGGCTTCCAGCCTGGCTGAAGGTATCACAAGGATGCGAGTGTGAGCTTTGAATTTTCAGAGGGGTGCACAGACTGGAAAGCTTAAGCCCCTTAGCAAGAGATTTCACCCTTAGTCCAGACTATGTTAAGGCCTATTTTTGGACTTCTTGGAGATTTTTCTTCTTTACCTGGTTCATCACTGCTTTTAATCCTCACAAAGTGTATTTTTAACCTATTTATGTCCCTATGCATAACGCACATCGAAATATTACCTCTGAAAATAGAGAGATGCTCTTGCCTGTAAACATTTTGAAGTCTTTTTTAATATGTAAATTTACTTGCTTAGTAAATAGTAATGACTCCCAGCTGCTTCGATCTGATGTAGAAATCCATATTTAACTGCTAGGGAGCTGTTCTGGGGTCTCGTGCCACCGAACAGCAGGATATGTTATTGCATAGCACGTTGACACAACCTCTTATAAAGGCCCGGTATTGTGTCATTGTAGGGAATAGTTTTAGGACAGGAATGCAGAATAATATTATGAAAAAGTTTCATGGGCTGTTTTCCCATTGCTCTGGAGTTATCATGAAGGACCTTTGGAGGTCTGTCTCTAAATGGTGCAGAGAGATTGGAATTTACACAGTGGAGAAATAACTTGCTCAATTCTATTAAAAAAGAAAAGCAAGTTCTTAGGTACAGGCGGGTGATGCTGAGCTCACAGCAACACTATTTTATTGCATAATCTAACTTTAAAAGAATCCTGTTTGGAGTATTAACAGACTTGGTTTGTTTGTTTTACAAATAATCAGGCCAGGAGGATGCTGAACAAAGCCCTAGTACAGTCACTTTTAATCCAGAGTGGGACTCTCTAATTCCTATGTTTAGCTCGCCTGTACATCTTAAAAGAAAAAGAAAATAAATCCATCCATGTCTTCTATTTGTGTGGATTGTTTCTTCCCCAGTTTTTTTTCTGCAAGCCTCAGCCTGGGTTCAAAACATATTTTTTTTTTAACCTCCAAATAATTGTTGATCTTTCAAGACGAGAGTAGAAAGCGGCGATATTTCTTTATAAAAATGTATCAATGGTTCCAATGGGTTTTTTTCAGGCTTTGGTAGGAGTTCGGACAACCTATAGGCAAAAAGGCAATCGCGTTTGTTATTGCCAGGAATCTCAAGGCGGTTGTTTGGAGGCTGCGAAGGCAGGCGGCGGAGCTGGGTGAAGGGGGAGAGAAGGGCCACATTATGTTCCAGATGACTGAGCGAGGATTTATATACCAGCTCGCCTTTTTTTTTTTTTTTTTTTTTTTTAACATAGGAGAAGAAAAGTAATAAGAGTGGGGAGGCAAGGCATTTGAAGCGGTCAGATGGCCGATGACTAATGGGATAGGTGGGCAGGAGCCCGCGGATTGGGTGTCTTAATGAGCACATTTCGCACCGAGTTTGGGCTGCAGTTCCCCTTCACCTTTGCCCTTTATTGACCGAACTGACACTTCATTTTTCACATACTTCCAATTATGGCTGAGCTTAAGTGTTGCCCTGCCTCCTTTCTTTCTTGCCTATGGACGGCTTGAGAGTGGCTGAGGCCACAGAAGATATTTTAATTTGAAAAACTACCATAGCAAGGCAGGTTTAGGGTGTAACCTGAAACTGCTGTCACTTTGCAGTTTCTCTGATGAAAACAAAAGTTTTAATGTTTCTTGTTTAGCGCTTTTCCCCCCTTTTCCTCCATGGCGAGGTAGGGGATTGCTTTGGGGGCAATTGGGTTGGCGAGGGGTGTTTTCTTTGAGGTAAATCCTTTTTGGCAGTACAGGTGCTGTGGGTGGGAGTCACCCGAGTAAAGAGGTAAACCCAAGTAAAAAGCAGTGCCGTGCTTGAAAGGTGGCTCCTTGTTCCCTCTCAACGCGGCGTCTTCTCAAGGGGCTTCTTGTGGTGAGATGCCCTGCGATGTACTTTGCCTAACACTCTCCTTACGGAAAAGCAAAGCGTAATTGTGCCTGCGCTTCTCAAGCCTTAGACCAGTGTGGGTTTGTTGTTTTGGTAATATTTAATGTGTGAATGCAGCTTAGAGCATGTCCCGACTGTGCAACTTTGAGAAGTGGCTGAAGATGATGCTGGGAGAGGCAGGTATGATGAAAGGATGGACAAATCTCCAGTCTGTGGCCACCCCTTTGCTGTACCGGGACAGCCATGATATATGTCCCACAGACCAGGCCTGTGTGCCTTTCCACGTTGGCTTTTACACGCAGAATCCTTCCAGGGCGGAAACGTCTGTTTACTTTTGCAGGGTTTTGGGGGTTTTGGAGCATGCGGTTTTCCTACCAAATGTGAATTCTGTCGGAAATGGTCAGAATAAGTTGTGTTCGCATGGGCTGGGTGGGTTTAAGAACAAAATAGCTGCTGTTAGACCTTAACTTCCCGGCAACACTGCTGGATTTTGCAGCGTGGCTTTCGCTACCGGCTCTGTCATGTAAAGTTTGGGTGAATAATGAGCGGGCACGTCACCTGCGTGCTGGTGGTGATTGCTTTGCATTTAAATATGTGGCAAATATATCAACAATTATTTACATCCAAACAGAGGCCCCTAAACCGCAGAAGTATTTATCTAAAAAAAAAAAAAAAGAAAAAAGAAAAAAAAGTATGAAGTATTACCTACTTTATTATGTAGCCCTCTGGCATAGTAATGGCATGGCATATTTTTACTATAATATGGTAATAAAAGAATATGTAAAAGGCAGACAAAGGTTCTGTCTTTTCACTAAGGTGACCCCTGTTACCAAGTAACTGCTTTACTTATGAGCTTATTAAAAACTCAAAAAAAAATGAGCTTTTCATACTTCACAGGCATTGATGTGAAAATGAGCTGTCCTGCGAGTAGTTTTCTTGATCATTTTTAGAACAATTGATTAGCCAAAGAGCCGCTGTCATTAGTTGACATTGACTGATAGCAATTTGTCACAAGCTCCGAAGGTCAGCCAGGCAGTGGAAGCTTCGGCTTGTCTTTGATTGACCTTTTCTGATGCCATTATCATGCGATCGGTTAGACTGGATGTGACCCTCGATTGGAAAAGACAGGGCATTAGTCAACAGGGGCTGCTCCCAGTATTTTTTCTGGTGCTTTATGTATTGTGAATCACGAATTAAGCATAATAGGCTTGTTTGGAAATGGAGCGGTATCAGTTTTCTTGCCGAGATTCCGCCATCCCCTTTTCTTTTCTTGCTTTTCCATCAAGTGGGCAGCACTCAGTTTGCTTTAAATCAGCATGAGCACCTGTGCCCTCTTCCTTTGACGCGAGATATGAGATTTAAAACAACCTCATATTTATTTGAAACTCTTTGTGTAAGTGCATATTCTTCAGCAGCACCAGCATTAATTATTTTTATCTCCCCAGAATCATGTTTTATTTTTTAACAGTGATTGAGTAGTTGAGGATTATGCTCATAACAACATGATGTCAATTTATCATTTTGCTCTAAAGCCGGAGGGCGTGAAACTGGTTTTTTTCCTCCTTCTGGTTTGGGTTCTGTGGGTTTGGTTTTTGGTTGGTGTTTGTTTTTTTTGTTGTTGTTGTTGGTTTTGGTGGGGTGGTTTTTTTTTTTTTTTGGTCTCATCAGCCTGATTCAGCTGTTAAAGTTAGATTTCAACAGTGTTAAGTATCTGTGCCTCAACTAGGCAGGGTTACACTTCCAGTATTGTGCATGGAGAGAGTCCTCCCTTGGAAGCTGGTGTCTGTTGTGATTCAAGCATCCATCTATTCCCAGTGTCAGGATTTATTTTAATCGTTCACATTAGCTCCACACGTCTGTTATTACCAGGCGGTTTTCCTTTTGATTTGGCAAAGCTAACTTAAATACTTATAAATGTTGCTTATTTTGCCTAAATTGTGGGTAACGCAGTCATAAACGAATTTTTCTCCTTGTAAAAAACCTTCCTTCCTCCCATTTGCCTTTCAGGGGAAACTTGAATTTCTCTGTCTTAAGTACCAACTTGTTTTTCAGGTCAGCCCCCAGAGATAATAAGCAGTTCAAAACCAGCACAACCATTTCAGCACGGTTTAATGCGACTTTCAGTCTTTGCTTAGGAAAAGCTTCCAGCCAGGAGGGGAGCAGAGACGTGATCACGTCAGGAGGCAGATCCCTCAGGCTGAAGCTATTGCCATCATTGGCAAAGCAAAAGGAGGGAAAAAGACTTTGGGAACTGTTTACCTTTAAAGTGGCTATGGAAATACAAATATTCCCAACTTCTCGGCCTGTCTGTAATCAAGCAGCAAAATTCATGTGCTGGAGTCCTTGTTTTCTTTCTTGGCAAGTTTTTCTAAACTTAGAAATGTCTGCCCCGATAAACATTTGTGTGGCTGTGCACAAGTCTATGTATACATAGAGCTGTATGCAAGAACATGGCCCTGACCCCGAACTGAGCATCCCATCAGCGGTGCAGGGCTTTTGCAGGCCCCAAAGCGTGTCTGCACGGCCCTGGGTGTGTTACTGAGAACAAGATCTTGAACATGCTGAGCAGGGAACAGCGGTGGAAAATACCACATTGTTAAATTTTGGGCTGTTACCTAAAAACTTAGGTGTAGGACTGAAGGGCATCTTGCTTTCCCCCTTGGATGGGGCAGAGAGCAGTTTGGTTGCAAATAGTTGTAGAAATAGGTTTGACGTTTTCGGTGTCCAAGATACCCCTTTTTAGCAGTGCTTGAGTCTTGTGTTGTGAAGATCACTGATGTGATTTGATTTAGAAAAATGGTTGCTTTATTCTGGTGTGTGGGTTTTTTGGGGTGTTGGTTGTTTTTTTTTCCCCTACATATCCTGGGTTGCAGTGGCTCATTGAAGCCAATGAACTTCATAGAAATCATAGAAGAATGAACTTCCCATATGGCCCACATGCTTTCCATCTTGAAGGCACCAGCCCGATCCCCATTAGCCTCCCCAGGTCTTGGTGGCTTCATCTAAGTCTTTTGGTGTCTGATGCAGGCAGAGTGTGACATTCAGGTGTGCGTCGTTGACTTCTTTAAATCGGAGGTTAAAGAAGCAATGTCGTGTTCCTGAGATGGCCTCCACTTTTGAGAAACCTTTTATCGCAATGAGCGTAAACCTGTAAGCACGCATTGTTCCTGGATTAGTGATGCAACAGGGTGTGCCATCGGGGTGCTCGGTGTAAACCATTTTCCTACTTCTCGCATGAAATGCTGGGAGGGGAAAAGAAATAAGATTACTAAGGTTGGGAAAAAATTCTTTAAAAAATGAGCTGTGTATGGAGAAAGCGGGTGCTTGTCCCATAACGTAAGGACTAAGGGTGGATGCTCACCAAGTCTCACGGCACAGGAGCTTTCCAGAGTGTTGGCAGGTTTAAAACAAACAAAAAATGTTTTACGTGTCGGGGTAAAATTATTGCTACAGTGTGCTGTGGAGGTCAGCAGGGGACAAAAAGAGATTAGACCACTTCGTGGAAAAATAGGTCCTTCTGTAGCTATTAAAAACCCTGGTCCAGATGCAGCTGCTGGCTCAGGAAGCTGCCCAAGTGCTGATTGTCAGAGCCATGGCACAGCCGTGTCTGTGTAACCCCCCTTTCTATAGGGGTTTCCGAAACATCCATTATTGCTCCTGGGAGAGGCTGACATGAGATCGAGCGATTTGGACCAATCTCCTCTGTTTTTTATGTTAAAATATATTTTTTAAAATTCAGTTCAGGAAATAAGATCCTGGATTTTTTATTTACCCTGGTTTTGATGGCTCTTGCTAATGCTGGCGTGCTTTTGTTGGGAAGAAAGTAGACATAGTTTGTATTTTCTCGCCCTTATTACCCCAGTGGTGGGAACGGTTTGACGCTATTCATTCAAATTTGACAGGTGATTGCTTCTGTAAATGAATGCACTCAAATCATAATTGTTGCAACAGAATTGTTTGATTACCTGGCGGTAGCCTCTTTCTCTCTGATAGCTTTTGGATCACCTGTTTGCTGAGAGCATTTGACAGTCCTCATGTTTATTACCCAATTGAATGTCAGTAGCAATTGCAGCTAAAGATAAACGAAAATGCAAGTACTTGTTGACCTTGACTTTTTTCCACAAGATATTGGACTTGATGGCTCTATTGCTGTTGAACTGATAAGAGTTATAAACAGTAGTTGAAGGAAAATGTTTTATTCCCAGAGGAAAATACCACGCTGCTGTGGGAAATGGCATCTGACTAGCATTCTTTGCCAAATTTGCTTGGTTCACCTTCATTTAGGCTGTGGGAAAATAAAATACAAATTTCCCCTTTTATGACTTTAATATCTCTGCAAACATGAATTCCTGCGCTCTTTGTAAAGTTTTGTTAGCAGACTGTGCCAATAACATACAGCGAGCACGAGACCTCGCCGTGTTTTATGATGTGCTATAATGAGGATTCTCAATTCTTCCTCATTTTCAGGCTGATTTGATAATTACAGGGAAGGAGCAGAGCTTGCTTCTTCTATTCCATGGGAAGCTCAGTATGTCTGTAACCAGTGAAGATCTGGAAATGCGTGGCCGTGGGTGTGTGTTGCCGAAGCGGGGCCATGACGGTGGGAAGGTGATCTGGGGATGAAGACAAAGTTATGGCAGGGATGGAGGGACGATACTTTCGTAGGTCACGCTTGCACCCACGTTTTTGGACAGGGTCCCAGGTGGGTTCCCCTGCAGTTTTTGAGAGGAGGGGGTCAGCTCAGTGTTGCCCATCCCAACTGCCTTTGGGGCATGGGAGGGATCAGCCTCCTGCTCCAACAGATTTTGCTGCCATCACCACCACCACCACCACCCCCCTTCTATATCTACCTATATCTATAGGTTTCTTCGTAATTTCTAACCCTGCTCCAATATGAAACCTGAAAGGAAGACTTCCGTGGAAACAGGAACAGGCAATAGGCTTTGAGATCTTCTGGGATGAAAGTCATTGTATAAACTTAATGCATGAAGAGCACAAAAGACCGTGGAATTATATTGTTTAAAACATAAGTCCGTCTTGTCTCGGCAACTGCTCTGATAAACTCCGTACAGTATTGTAGGAGCTTGTTAAAGCACTGAAATGCAGGATTAAGCAGTGCTGTAACAGTTAGCAGAGTCAGAGCAGTAATCTTATTGCATTGTAAATTTTTTTTAGGTAAGATTAAGCTGGCATTACATTATATGTTTGTGGGCGAGGGGGCATTCTTTAAGGGATTAATTAATAGGATGAACGCTGTAGGATGCTGACATCATTTTTTCTAAGTGCATTGATGCACGCAGGCTTTTACTTTTCTATTTTTTTACTTAAACGCATGAATGAGGTGTAGGGACCTTCTCTGGGCGCTTGGGGCAGCCCCTCCGGCTCACAGTGGAGCCACCTGTCGCCGTATAATTCATCGGGGACCGCTTCCCGCTGGCCTGGTGACCCAGTGGTCAGTGCCATGCGAAATACCAGAGGGAGAGGCCCGATGTCCCTTCTCCCCAAGCTGGTAGGGTATCGCAGGGCTGTGACTAAGCAAATGCCTGGTGCTGCTCTGGTGGGTCTTTGAATGAGGGTGTCACTGGTAAAACCTGGTAGCTCTCTGGCTTGTCTCTTTAGCCGTCATGCCTCCTCCGTGTTGCCTTGCATCTGGAGTTTTTGCTGTGTAGGGCTTGAGGTTTTGCTGGTAGGGAAAAGGACACGGGAGAGCCTGGCCGGGCCCGGGACGTGCCGTGGGAGCAGTGTCACGTCAGGGCAGGTGCCATCTCCCCAGAGCCCTCTGTCACCCTCCAGCACTCTGTGGCTTGGGAACTTCCTCATCGCCAGGTGGTATCTCTGGCGTTTAATAGCCATGGATGATATCTTTATTGAGAGATACTTTTTTTTTTTTCTTCCTCATATTTCTCACAGAGAATATATCTGACACAGAATTTGTAGGCAGTTTTTTGTCATTGCTCTTTGCAGAACCGTAATGTGGTGATACCACAAAGAAGAAACATCTATAAGTAAATAAAAATATAGTAGGGGCAGCCTTTTCTACTACTTGTCCCTTAGTCCTTTGTTTTTCTGTGACTGATCCTGTGCCACAGGAGAGCGATGGCTCTTGCAGCCCTGATACTGTGTCCTTTCAGGTCTGTCAATTCATCCTTGGCAGAAGGGCAGGAGAGGACCTACTAGGAGGCTCCAGTTATGTCCTCAGAAAAGAGCTAAAGGTGGTGGACGTAGCCTAACTGATCCTTAAATCTTCTCCCTGCTCTTTGAATAGCAGTTAGTGTCACATGGATGCGTGCTAAAAATATACTAGAGTCTGTAGCGTCCTGATGGACTTCAGAAGAAGGCATATCTTAGCTCTGTCTGGTCAGCAAATGAAGGTCATGGAAGCAAGGCTTGTAGGGTGGAGAACCTTTAGTTGCTCTCGTTGCCGTGCCGAGAGGATTGGCTCCCTCCCTGTCACAGCACTGAGGGAGAAACCCCACCGTGGTGCTCCTGCCTCGGGCCCCAGCTTGGAGCCCGTGTGCTCCTGCATCTCCTGCCTTCGTAGAGCAGGAGAAAGAGGTAATGCGGTCAGTGTTAACTGAGCCGCTTGAAGTAAAGCGTCATCATTTAAAACTGTGTTCAACTTTCAGGGCACTGTAAAGTTGAAGTGTAGCAGCTTCTTGCTAAAGAGTAGGGGATAAGATGCAAGCAAATTGCCGGGGGTAGAAAAGAGGCAACAAAGTGGGATTGAAATGTTATGCTCAAGCCGTACTCCTCCTCCCTTCCCTGCTTAGTAAAACAACTATTTATCCTCTCCTGTCCCTGGCTGTGGCAGCAAGGATCCCCTAGGAGAGGCTTTGGCACAGGATTCTGCCCATTTTCTTTTTTCTGTATCTGTCTGGAGTGACCCATGCACATACTGTGTGAGGCCGGTGGTGTAAAAGCAAGAACAGTTGTAATATTAATTCAGCATAACTATCAGACAGACTTGGTTCCATGTTGTAGTTTTGTGATGGGCTGAAGATAAAGCAAGGGGCTGTTTTGTCAGTTAGTGAGCAGACTGAGCCACAAAATCTTTGAATGTCAGTATATAAATATTTATAGTTTGTGTGTGAGTTTGTTTGTATAGGTGCTTGGATGTGAATCCCTCCCACTATTATGTATTTTTATTATGTGAACCTGGCAAGAAAAGTGGTAAAATAATCACCCTTGTGAAGTACAGTGGTTTTTCAGGACCTTTCGTATTCCCTTTAGAAAGAGCATTGTGCTAAATTCCTTGGCATTACAGCTACAAGAAACAAATTAGCAAGCAGTGCTAACATAGGTGTCTCACCGCAGATTTAATCCATCTAAAAAACCCCTGAGGTGGTCATAATTTACCAAGTTGAAAAGCAGACTGGCAAGCAGAGAGGGCTGGCGTAGCCACACCGTTGAGAAATGTGAAGTTGGTGACTTGGTTTAATTGAATCCCAGTAAAGTTGGTGACTTGGTTTAATTGAATCCCAATAAAGTAGCCAGCTAATAGTCTGCAGAAATGCAGGTTGCAGCAGGAGGAGCATGTAAGTCATGGCACGGGTGTATCAACTCTTCACCACTATTAATTATGTCATATCACTGAAAAGCAGAGTATGCACAAATATGCAGTTTTGCAGCATGGCTTTCCATATATAATGTTTTATTTTAAATCAGAATTTCCTCAGACAAATTAATTGAAATTCTGTGTGTTACTAATGAACAAATTTTATTTACTGTTGCAGCCAGTGTCAGTGAAAAGACAGCATTAAGCTGAAAAGTGCCTTTCAAGTTGCCAGCTTGATACTGAACATATTAATACTCAATTAAAATTAATAATCAATTTACTTGAATATTGGAGGTTAGCCAGGGATGGATCTGAAGTTGTACTAGGTATATCGTACTGGTCTGAATACATCATACACTGTTGCAAAAGCATTGTGCTAATTTTAGCTTACAAAGAGGATGAAGATAAACTGCCTGCTGCTAGTTTGCCATATGCTATCCTGGTGATAATATTCAAGTGCAAAATATTCTGCAACGAGTCTTATTGTTTCAGTAAAAGAAAAGTGGAAAAGAGTTAAGCAAATTTCTGCTCCATAAATGTATACAAAATAATGAAATAAAGCAAGTCTCAAATGCTGGTAGATGAGATACGTGAAATTTGTTTTGGTTTTATTTGCTTTCATGGGAGTCAACAATTTGTTTTAGTATATATTTGATCCAATTGTATCCATTTCTCACATGTAAATCTTAAAATCAATCTAAATAAAAATCGATCTTTGTTCTGGTAGGCAAAAATATAGTCCGAGTTGCTCCTAACTAGTTAAGCCTCCCATCCTTCACGTTTAGTGCCAGAATACTGTCTCTGCTGAGCTGAGTTTTTCAGGAGCCTCTCCTTTTGCTTTTTTAATTTAAAAACACAAAACATGTTCCAGTGTCCTTACGGGGAGGATTTGCTTTCTGCAGCTTCACCAAAGAGCATTTGCCTTCTCCATCTGCACCCACGGCCAGGAGAGGGGTGCGTGGGGAGGGGGTGCCCCGGACCCCCAGGCTTTGGAGGCCTGTGAAGGGCTGGGGGGAAGCTTTGCATTAGCAAGTGGTGAAAAGCTTGACCTTTGGGTGACCTGGGTCAAGCAAACCCCCTGCTGAAGAGTCCCATTTGGACAGGGATACCTGTGGGGTGAGGGAGGAGATAAAGGAAGGGGGAGGAAGATAAAGTAATCCCATTGACCTGGGAACTTCTCAGATATTACAAGCGAGGGAATGGCAGGAATAATAAAAGAGTGGCAATATTTGCCTGCCCC
>KL266140.1:18525-41622 GCA_000699545.1 Podiceps cristatus | reverse complement strand
ACAAAACTAGCTCCGGCCTGGCTGAAACCAGCACATGTTGCTTCTGAAATACTGCAATGGTGGGCCACATTGTGCACACTGGGACAATAATGTAGCAAAATGTCCTTGTGAGTCAAATATTAGTAGGGAACTGGAGAAAATTCCCATAAAAACACAGAAGTATAAGTCAAACCATAAATCACATTTTCAACTCTATCAACAAGAAAAGATAATATTGTTACATGGAGACATCAACTTCTTTCTTAATAAGGGATTGCTGTAAGAGAAAACTGCTGGTCTGACAGCAGTGAGACCAAGGGAAGGTACAGTTTAAGTAGTGGACACACCTCTCTGGTCTTTTTTATATACAAAACAGTGTAAAATCAAGTTTCTTACCAGAAGCAATGATAACTGCCTGTGTTTTGACACCTGTAAAACAGAAATGTTAACTTCTAGTTGTTAGATTTCTATTTCTAAGTCGGCACTAGGCCTTTCCATGGGCACATGGTGCCAGAGCACTGTGGGAGTGGCAGGTCCCCGGGCCAGGGAGTGGCAGGGACTCCTGAGGATGGCACGGCAGGGGGGAAGCCAGGGCAGCCCCATCCGGGGCATCGGGCATCTCCCTGGGGACGGGGAGGGGACATCGGCCTGCAGATGGACCAGGCTTGGCACGGCCCATGGCTGGTCAGGGCAAGGCTGGAGAAGCTGTCCTGCGATTTTGCTGGGGCTGATGGCCCCAGGTGGGGCTGGAATGGAGTCCTGGGCCATGGGAAAGGTGACAGGAGACCCAGGGGCCTGGGAAGGGTCGTTAAGACTTGATACCCTCAAGAACCTTACAGATGGAGAGTGGAAAGGTACAAAAAAGTTTTTCCTGTTTATCCCTCACCTGGACAGGCTTCACAATGATGCACTTAAGCCTGCTTCAGGCTTAAGAGGACCACAGAAGTGAAAGGCAGAGGGCAAGAGAGGTCCATGCAGATTTTGTCCAGGGCTGAAGTTCCTGAAATTTCCCTCAGGCAATGCTGCCCCTGCCCTTTCCTGCCACTAGCTGGAATATAAATAACAAAACTTAACCTTTACTTGATAGAATTAAAGAATCCTTTAGATTGGAAGAGACCTTTAAGATCATTGAGTCCAACTGTTAACCTAACACTGCCAAGTCCACCACTAAACCATGTCCCTAAGCACCATATCTAGACAAGATAAGATTGTAAAAAGTGAGTAAAATTTAAACTAACCTTACTTAATTGATTTTCTTGCCCGAAGGCAGCCCTCCAGACAGCCTATGCTCCTGACCTCCTTGTCTGCAAGATATCAACACCCTTTTTATGTTGAATGTGTGAAGTTGGTATTTACATAAATGTGATTTTACAGCAAATATACAGTATGAAATTGGTGTCTTTGGCTATAAGCCATTTATTGTTGAGAATATGTGGAGAAAATTAGGTGGGACAACTAAAATAAATAAATAATAACAATGTGTTAATGACCCTTAAAATGCTCATGCATTACCATGCATGGACAGAGTGGTGACCCTGGCGAATCTGGGAGTCAAAGCAAAGAACTATTTGCATTTTGGGTGCAAAAAACTTTTTGGCTGTACTCTGGATAAGATTTCCATCTTCTTGATGTGTCTTTGAAAATGTCATTCTGAGACACATTTTCTTTTTCCTTTTTTTTTTCTTTTTTTATTTTTAGTCTGAAAAAAAATGGAATAAATTAAAGCACTTTATTTTTTTTTCCCCTCCTCTTCCTCCAAATGTAAGCCCACAGGCTATTTTCTGCTTGATGCATTTTTCTGCAAAGAAGTAAGATAACTGCTTTCTGCACTGTGCAGGGTAAGCTTGACCCAGGTGGAAATATTTGCTTGTTTGTTTGTTTCTAGCAGTCAGACCTTTGGATTTATTTCTGAGTTAAAGATCTATTCATAGGATATGTTGTCTACACAAGAATCTCAGAAAGTTCAGCCATGGGCAGTTGAAAAATAATCCTACATACAAACTTGAGACTAAGTTGTATAGTTAAATGTTTTGTGTGTGTTTTGTTCCTGTTTGTTTGTTTGTTTTTGTTTGTTTTGTTGGGGGTTTTTTTTTGTTTTTTTGTTTTTTTTTTTTTTTTAAATAAACTGCTCATGCCAGGTTGTATCCTTCTGAGTTTGAGTTTTGGGGTTATATTTATGTGTTCCTAATCTGATAAGTACTTCCTTAGATTTCAAATTGTACAGCTTTCAGCTGAAATCATGGTCATCTATAGCATTTGGCACTAACACTAAAATATGGATTTTGGTCTAGGTCTAGTAATAAACACTGTATTACTATATGTTATATATATTATATTATGTTTTATAAAGCTATCCATGCTAAATAAATATCTGGAGGATTTGAAATGCCTAAAGAATTTAGATGGTGTACAAATTTAGCATCAAATACTTTATTTAGATGTGGAAAATGTTTGACATGTAAGAATACCTCCAGTAGCTGAAATAATTTTAAAGTTTAAATCTGTTTTTCAAAAGCCCACTGTGAAGACATTTGAACTCCCTGTATTTCAAGGTCTGAGGCATTAACCTGGGATGGCAAAAAATGAAATATAAATTATTTTTTGTCTGAATTACCATTTTGAGAATAAAACGTTGCCTTCCTGTCCTCTGAATTGGTGTAGACAGGCTCTTGAACTTCTGTCTCCTATGGGCTAGGGCAGCACTGTCAATATTTATTGTATCAACCCTAACTCTGTACCTTCTCCCTCAAGATTCATCTCCCTTTGGAGATGTTTCTCCTTTTCCACTGGACTAATTTGGAAGCAGAAAAATAATTCTCCTGAAATGAAAATTCAACGGAATATTATAATACATATCTATAAAGAATAACCAAGTTATCGAGTCAATCGCTGTCTAGGGAGTACAATCCTGGATGCTAATGCTACTTCAGAGTTCAAGAACACAGTGTTCAAAGAAACAGAGAAACAATAAAGCCTGATATTCCCTTAAGGGCTATCATTCCCCTAATAGAGGATTTCCCTGAGGTTTACAACCATCTAGCAATATTACTTCACTTCTCTGCATTGAATTAGGCCCAAGGACAGCTGTATAACTGAAGCTGATGAAATGGAGTTCACTAAAAGGTAAAGTAACTCTTCATATGACTTCACCTTTTCTAGTTTTCTACCCATTTCTAACTTTGTACATTCAGTAGATTATTAAATATGATAAAGTACATAAAAATTGTGATTAGTATTTGTGATGCTTTAAGAAAAGGAAGAATTTACCCTGAGTTTTTAAGGCACTTTACAGAATGCACCACACAATTAAAAACTTAATTTATGTCTGTTGGCCTTGAGCCACTTCATCATAAATGATATAGCAACATTTCAAAACTCAAATGGATGGATTCTTGTCTATCACTTCCTGGTGTTGCATGAGTATTTTTGATCTCATTGACACAACGGAGGTTTTACTGCTAATTACAATGGGACTAAGATTACACTTTAGGATTGACACCAATCCTGAGTACCATGCCCGCACCGAGGCGGGATACCTTCACTCCCCACAACAAACTCTATAGCTTTGTGGCTGGAGGCCAGCTGGCAATGAGCCAGGTAACCAGTGGCATATGGAGTTGTCTTAAGCACGGTTTATGTGCCTGGCTCAGATTCAGACTGAAATTGCTGCCAAACCCCAGAATGTACGCATGTGTCATTCGTGTTCGGAATGGAAAAGGAGGAGGATCTGGCAGAGAACTTAAGGCACCGAAGGCTCAAGCTAATAACGTTATATTCTCAGGTTAGGGTTGAGATCCAGACAGGCACTTATAAACCTAATACGTAGCTTGGGTAGAATACAGGCTTTTGAGTCCAAGTTGTTAGGACACGTCCTGGGAAAGGGAATCCAATGCTCAGTGCAACCATTTGTACACTTTACACATTTTGTCTGGTGATGCTTTTACACAGAGTTTATGAATAGTATCTTAACATTCACGTCTTTCCACCGAGAGTGTTCTGAATTCAGTCCCTCTGTTTTGATTTCTCGTGTTCCAACATGGCAAGATTTTCAGCAGAGTTGTCCCACTTCAAGAAATAGTCTTTCAGCCTTGCCTCTTACCTGATGGTTAGTAGTAACGGGGAATGGAAGGGATTCAAGTCAGAAACTTTTCACATCAGACTCTTAGTATCTAGGGAAAAAGCTTGAAAACATAAGGACTATTATGTAAGTTTGTAGATGTCACTGATTTGTTTAAGAACTCTAATACACTCCTCTTGCATATCTATGAAAAACAATGCACACACGTACGTGCTGAATGGGTTTCTACAGTGTGTCCTATGGGGTGGCTCAGGTGTTTCTTGCTCAGAATATTAAATGTAACAATCCAGTTCTCTTTCTGTGTATAAGATATACAACTGCTCAAATGAATAGCGATAGTGCTACTCAGTAAGCCAGCCGCTGGCAGTGACACCATAGTGATGCTGAACCCTTTGTCAGTGTGAGCCCAAGTTCCCTTAAACACTCTAGCCAAATTTTTGTATTAGCTGCATTTCCCATATATTGTTCTCTTTTTTTTCAATCAAAATTTTGCCTAAATACCCACTTCCCTGAGATATCCTTGACCAATTAAAGGTCATTGGTCGCTGATCAGGGGATCAATTTAAAAAAACAGATTGTTTCTTAATATATGGTTGTATCCTGTCTCATTGCACTCAAACATTCAAGAACAACTGGAGAAGAAAAAAAAAAAAAAAAAAAAACAAACCAGAAAAATCACTATATAGGCAGGGGAGTTATTGGGGTTCAGCATTAATAATTTTAATACGAAGTTCAATTAGAACATCATATTCTGTGCATGGTCAACATGAAATGCCAGAAGCAAGCAACCTGCATCTGCCATAGGCTTAAGCACCATTAGAATAACCTTTATCTGTTTTTCATCTTCAGAAAACATTATATCTTCAATATGTAATTAAAACATGTGAAGCTTGGATGGTTCTCATACTTTAACAAACATAAGACAGTATGAAAACAAAAAGCAAATGGACTTTTTCATGATGGGACCAGATTTAAAAATGGAAAAAAGGAAATCTGAGATATGTCTGGAGAACAATATCAAAAGTGAAGCTTTCAGACTCTGGAAATCCTTGTTTTATGAATTAATATTTCATAACCTGAAAGTTCATCCATTATTAAGAGTCTTACTGGAGAAATAGATTTAAAAATCTAATATATAAACATTATTCCACCTTGCTATATAAAAGGGAGATTAGCTTGCTTTCCTGAAACACATGAACAGTGCTTGTCCCAATCTGGCAATTTCTGTCCTATAGTTTGACAGTCTATCACTGTCAGTAGCTGTTAAGCTTCCCTCTTGATTTTTTTTTTTTTTCTACTGAAAATGTTAGGAAATGAAATATTGTATATTCAAACCATATAAAGATTGCTAAATAAGAAAAAAAAAAGGAGGGGAGGGGAACAAAAGGGAAGATGTTGAAAATAAATGTGAAGCCAGTTCTTTAGTGGTGAATAGTTTAAAATTTTTCAGTGCACACACATTTAAGAAGGAAGATCAGAGGATGGCTCAACATGCGATTCATCCATGTCTTTGACAAAATGGGTTCATCCACCTGCAAATACCCCTAAGTATATAACTGAAAAGGACTTTATATATGCCACTTGCATCTGAGTTTAGGACTCTCTTCTGGAAGTACAACACAGGGTTGGGAAGTTTGGACTTTGGATCCATTCTGCTGTGATAACATGGAAACAGGCGAGCGAAGATTTGCCACGAGAACTCTTGTACTCCTGTGGATAAAGAAATGCTCAGTTTCAGGTGCTGAAACAGTTCCACTGACTTTTGCCAAATATTACTATGGAGCAAAGTATTCATCATTTGCAGAAAACCCGGAGGAAGTTTTCAACTCTGGATTTCTGTGTTCTGCCACTTTAAGTTATCACAATTTATAGCCATTTTCTTTCTGAGGAATATATTCTGGATGAAAGTGTGCATTTTTCACAAAAAAATATGGATTTATTGTTAGACAATATGACACAAACTTACTTCAGAATATGGTGATTCATTTGCAAAGCTTAATGTAGGATAATATACAAACATCCCTTATGCTTTTCTGTTCCTTTATTCTCTGGTTCATGACATTGTGTAGTCTCTTCTAGGGGCAATCATTATCCCATTGATAAATTAGAATAATGCAGCTGACGTTTATCAGCAAGATATCTGGTGTCCAGATTTCCAACAGTTTGACTGAGATCAGAAACTTGTCTAGTGGAATTATTTTCCACTTAAATGTATTTTAAAGAAAAGCTGGACTACAGACTTTCATGCTGTCGTCTTTCCCTGAGATTTCAGCTATGAAGATCGATCACCATCTTGTAGGCTAAATATGACACACAGTTTTCTTCTGAAGCCTGATAGGCTCCAGATGCAAAGTGAACTCAGTGCATGCCTGTTAATGGAAATTATCTCCTTAGCTGATATATTTGGATGCTTTTGTGCTTATAACAACCGCTTGCAGAGCAAACACTCTGCTGTAAATTATGGTGTGGAACTGTGTTTGGCAGATAAATAGAAACAAAGCAAAAATTACTCAAGAGGAAGTTTCTCCTCCCTCTCTTCCCTTTCCCATCAAAACTCCCGAGTCTTTCACATGGCAACAGGTTCCTCCAGGATTCCGTATGCATGTCCTGCATTTCGTACCTGGGACCAAGTCTGATGCAGTAGCACCTGACAGCACATTAGCTGTATCTGCACTAGTGAATGGGATTTGCCTGGGACCGTGCTCTGCCACTGTGGCCAGCAGCCATCAGCTTAAACTGTTAAACTCTTCACCTCCAGGTTGTACTGGGTGCTTGCAGACCACTTACTGGGAATCAGCCCCAATCTGTGTTAACTCCCAAGCCATGCCCTGTTAGGCTAGCTGGCCCAGACCAGTACCGTGCTAGAGACCATTTAATATTTTAGGCCTATAACCAACAATGTTTTCTGGCCCTAACAACTACTACACATCTAGTCATAATGTCTGACTTTAGATTCATACTTTAAATAAAAGTGATCTGTGAAGCTAGAGCAATAGGGTAACAGTAAGCATAAAGGAATTCAGAAAAAGGCAACGTTAAAGCAGCTATTCCTAGCAACAGTGATATTCAAAACCTACAAATAAGTAATAAATATTTCACAAACAGTGATTTGTCTTTTCATTGGAAACAAATGTTTCTTGATAGGAATTGGGTTGTATTTGGGCAGGATGTAAATAATGATTTGATTTGATGGTTTGAATTTTCTCTTGTTCTATAGTATTGTTGCTTCTATATATTTGGTCCTGGCAAAAGACTTAAAAATAATCCTTCTACCTCCTTCATTCTTCTGGTAAGATATCAAAAATAGGTCTATCTACACTGTGTTTATAATAAACAATGAATACTCATACAAAGTCTGAGCCTGTAACACTTACTTGCATGAGCTGGCCCGTTGACTTATGTTGATGTTGGGTCAGGATTCAAATTAAGTCAAAATAAACCTTTCAATTTATTTCCATGGGCCTTGAAGCAGATTCATGTGTGCCAACAATTCTTCTTTGAGTCAGTTATCCAAAGGCGTGTTAGTAACTTCAGGTATGTTTTGGCATCTGGATTTGTTCTCATTGCAAAGTGTTCAACAGTGAAAAGCAGTAAAGACTTTCTGTTCTTTGCCAAAATCAATATCTGTGCCAAGAGAGTTCAACAAACTCAAACTTATACAGAATGATTAGGCCAAGTGTACACAAATTTACATCAAATACTTGTCTGGAATACAGATTTTGGATTCTAGCCCCTACAACAAACTTCAGTATATTGTAGAAATAAAAATGTATTTAGTCTATGGGCAAATTAAAAAAGAGAGAGAAAAAAGAAGGAAACCCAAGAAAATTCTTGCAGTTACCTTTAGAACAGAAGATATGTTTCCCAGGGTATAATTATTGGAATTCATTAGCTCTATATAGGGATTCAGTTGGGGTTTTGGGGCGTTTTTTTTGCCTTTCATTCTAATCAGTCAAAGCTTACCCTCCTTCCGTAAGCTTCAGTCACATATTTCAATATATATTGGGCCCTTTTAAAGCTCGGTGTTGTTATGAAGTACACCTCATTTTAAACTAGTGAGCATAAGGCTTTTAAGTTAAGGTACTGAAAAAGTGGTATATGATGAATCTCAGCTTGACTATCTAAGCCAACCTGGTCCTATTTCTCAGTAGATGATGTATTTAGTAGCTTCTATGGATTCAGTGAGTTGTCAAGCTCTTTCTGAAACTTTTTTTTTTTTTAATGATGTGGATGATTCTTTGCCTTGCCTTAAAGAAAAATATTGAAAAAAAAGATTGTTATAAATTCCTAAAAATCCTACTTTGAATTGCACATGCTACATATCAGCTGAGTGTTTGGTTACTGCTTTCTCTCACAGGCTCTAGACGCTAAATCTTGATCTCATATTTTAGAAAACACAAGTAATTTTCAAATTAAAAAAAGAGAAAATCTTAATAATGTGAGTGCCCTTCTTTGAACAGCAAAGAACTAGCACTAGTTTATATTCTGATCCATATAAGGTCACGTGTTCTCCATCCTTCTTTCCAAAGTATAAGTTCTCAAACTTCTGCAGTGTTGACAACTTTACATTTCACAGCTCACTTTCTCTTCATTCATAATTTTTCAAGACAGCTAAGCATCTGCCATAGAAATTCCTTACATGGAAAGAGTATTAAAAGGGAAAAGTGAAATGTGTTTTCTGTGCAAGCCAGCACCTGGATAGTCAAAGTTGCCTACATTCTAGAACCATTGACATCTCAGCAAAATACCAGGAAATCCTTCAGATTTGCTAGTGACCAACAGTTGGACAATAGTGATCCAGTTCTTTGGTCTGTCCCTATTTGATTTGATGATTAAAAGCTTATGCTAAAATCTGCCATTTGGAAACATGGATTTTATTAATCATGCTAACCTAAAGCATGCTATATATTTTTGAGTTCCAGACATTTAACTATTTGCAGATTGCAGTTAGTGGTGGTAGAACAGTTTATTAAATTGCCTTACATTTTCTACTTTAAAATTCTATATTCAGACACATTACCTGTCTAAACTTTAACAGGATGGCTTGCAAATTAAACACCAGGCATCAGCCTCAGGCTAAACTTCTATGGAAAGTTTCAGCAAATCTGTTCAGAGGTTTGCTGAGAACAGGGTCAGAGGACAATGAAATTTCCATGGAAAAGTGCTGAATTAAATAAAATTTATTTTCTTCAAACTTTCAGATAAAGAGAGTTTCCTTTGTGAGTCAGCTCCCCTGGGCACCCCGTACTGCCAAACTGGGGGAACAAGTAAACATTTCTCAAGTATTTCTTCTGTCAGTCTAGAAGAATGATTTTTAACAATCACGTTGAGTGAAAGATGTAGTTATCTGTCTATATGAAAGGAGTTAATGGCTATTTTGTAAATGTGGTTGAATAAGAAGAAAACATTTGATCAGTGACCATATGCTTGACATTGTTCCTCACACACAAATATTCAAATATTTGTCTAAAACACTCCTATGATGTTAGCAACATAATGTAGTAGTCTTTTCCATATTTTTAATTATCTTTTTGGCATATTAAAACTGGAAATAATTTTGGTCTACTTTATTTGGGAACATAATAAACATACACCCCCACTGCAAAATTCTGATTTCAATAGAAGATTTTTTCAAGTTTTTACCTGTCAGCTAAGTAACTATACCTCAGGTCTGCTCTTTCAGTACCACAGGAGTTATGCTTTTCTGGGTAAATGTTGGGATACTGGATTAAAAGATAGGAATCTTTCAATGATTTAGAAGTCTACTATATGTTGCTCAAAAGTTATACAAACTGGATGCTCATTTTGCTTTGCCAAATGGAAGGTTTTGAGCTATTAAGAATCATGTGAGGCTGAATGTTGTACTAAACACAGATAATGCAGATGAAATGTTTTGCCCACTGAAAATCTGTTCTGTAGCTTTCACACAAGCTCCTCCTTGAGGAGCTGAGAATTATTACAGCAGGAGAGAAGCACCTTATTTTTGACACCGCATTACATTTGCCATGTTTTGCCTATACCAGCAGACAGCTCTGAATTCTCTCTTCCGAGCTATTGCGACTGTTCCCGGACCTTTGGCATTGGCCCAAAATGCAAAAATATTGGGTGTAATTTTTCAGTAACAGCATCATTTGGGAGAAGCTGAGAGACAGTCTAATCTAGAACTCTTTGAGTTGTGTGTTGTGTATTCAGATAAGCGAACCCTTTTCTCAAATAACTTCTAGGTCACCCCTAGGACCAAGGTGAAGAAAGCTGAGGAAGTGAAGAACTGATGTATCTGTGCCTTCTTTCATCATCCAGCTTTGTGTGCAACGTTTGGCCTGGGCGGAAGGAGACAAGGAAATTAAAAAAGAAGAGGTACGGAGAATTGCGCCTCACTGGCATGTGTCCATGTTTCTGCTATGTCCGTCTGAAGAGAGAGGCTACAGGAAATGTAGCTCTTTATTGCTTAAGTAGTTATTTTATTCTTTGAAAGTTATTCCTAAAGTATAAGAAGAATAAAATAGAAAAGCAGACAAAGTTCAATCACATAACAAACAACCATCTATACTTTATACTTTTTTTCATATTGGTGCAGTTTGCTCTTATCAGGATGTGAAGATGCTGCCAAACATGAAAAAAATGGAACAAAATGAGGGTAACAGTTTTCCAGGAGGCATCCAGAGCTACACCCTTCTACCCCAACAGAAATGGAATTTCATGGCACAAATAGGAGTCTTTTCTTTAGAAACAGTTTTTGAGGTATTGATGTCTGGGGGTAGTAGATCTGGAGCATGTCTGACAGCCTGATAAAAATGGATTTTTCTGAGCTTTGGGGATCTTATGGAAAAAAGTGTTTTAGCTGCAACACCCTTTATTATATCAAGGGGAGTCTAAAAGTAATGTTTTTTTCTAATATACCCCAAATAACACTCCCATGTTACAAAAAAAAAAAAAAAAAAAAAAAAAAAGAAGTCAAAAATGACAGTGTGTTAGAAGCTGGCATAGAGATGAGTGGGATGAGAGATATGAGAAGTCCCTAGACTCAGAAAGGAGTGAAAACAGAGCAGTACTGGTTTTATAAAACTAAATTAAAACCAGGGTGTGGAGGGGGGAACATAAGGGAAATTCTGTTGTGTAAAATGGCCCTGTAAAAGAAACTGTGTGTGTAACTGCATGTGAGTGTGCATGTGTGTGTGCACATTCAAGGTAAAGGTGTGAGGGTTGGATTTTGAATCCATCTGGGATTTTAAATACTCTTGCTCTAAAATTCTACATGACTATTTAAAAACCCGTATGAAACTGAAATCATTCTCTATGAAATTTAAATTTAATTTGTAGGATTTTTCCAAGGGAGTGATGTTAATCTGTGTTTCTATTGACATCTCCAAACAGATAAGTGATGGTTACTTTTTAATTTAAATACATTTTTTTTTGTTGTTGCTTGAATATTATAATCTAAAACATTTCTAAAATAATTGGGCAAGATGGATAAATGTAGAATAAATTCAAGTAGAATTGAATACTTTAAAAGAATTTCTCATTGCTTATTATTTCATGTTAATCTTGATTAGTTTGAAAATTTTTTCTGTCAGAAACAGTGAAATTGCACATATTAAGCAAATCCTACAGAAGAAAAGCTAAATGCTGATTTTACATTTTTAATAATCCTAAAAAAGACTCAACCACTTATCTGTTCAGAACACGGCCTGTGCTCAGTCATAACATACATACTGTCAAATGCTAACAAGTATTTTTTAAAAAAATAGACATTTTTGGCAGAATTTTTTGTTTTTTGACAGGTTGAGAAGAGCGCAGCTTTGGTTAGTGGAGAGTTGAAGATAACTCCTGGTGAGAAAGAGCTGGGTTCCTGAAGAAGAGTTAGCTGGGGGCAGAGATAGCAAAATCGTACGTGAGGGCAGGGAAAGGAAGGGAGACCTACTGGCACTAAAAGACCCGCAGTATCTCTAGCATTTACTTCCAGACTCACTACACTGATATTTCAATTAAGCTGGGTTTCTAGATAAGGATTTACTGTTAATACTGATAACATTCATTAGTTTGTGATATATCCCCATACTGCTTTATGCAAGAGGATGAAGGATAGAAATGCAACATCCAAGGGAGAAAATAACAAACAGAAGAAAATCCCATACAGCGGTTACAATGACGTACAACACAGAACTCTGAGTTAAAGTTGCCATGACAGCTGCAACCCAATTTCATTGCAGTTGGTATCAAATTCTCTAAATAGGGATATAAAGTATAGGTCTAAATGCAATGACTATGCCATAGTATTCAGGCAAAGCAGGATGTGTTAGGTAATTTCATAATATCAATATTCTCCATTTCTCAGTTTTCTAAACATTAACTGTCTTTTTCTCAGAAGCGAGTGAAAGTGAGTTTGTACCTCAAACATCAGCCTACATTATCTGTAAAAGAAGTTAATGCAAAACGTTTTCCTTGAAGCGCAAGCCAGCAGTGGCAACACTTCAGCTTTGAATTTGCAAGGTGCTCAACATAGGCAATCCCCTCTGAGGGAGCAGCGCCATGGCTAATGCCATATCTGTACCACAACGTATACATTACACTGGCAACTACTGTATAGTAGAGTTACGTGCTAACAGACCCCTTCTAATTTTGGATCTTACCAGCAGATTGGTGGGATTTCAAAACTACCTTCCAGAAGGCCAAAAATACAACTTGTTATAAACTAGAGTTTTATAAATTTATCAATAATACCATGTGACAGGACTACTTCATATTACAACCCAAGGAGCCCCATTTTATCCCGTGGTCTATCTTACCACATACAGGATCCTTGCTGTTTGATAGCCGACAGCCAGCTGGTTGCCTGACTGCTTGATTCCAACATCACTTTGGAATCTGTTCTTCCCAAAGTGAAGAAAACAGACAACACCATTAAGGGCTGAAGATGAAGATAGCACCTCAGTCCCCGTGGAAAGGTGAAGCTATCAAGGAGAAATGCACTTCTTCATACTTGCAGGCTCTTGGTCTTAATAAAGAAAGAAGAATATAACTATCAGTGCAGTGCGCAAACAAATCCATCTCAAACAAAATGATTGTGAAGAATTTCAGCTCCATAACCCTTACTGAAGACAAATTACTCTCTTCCACCTTAGTTACTTTGTATCCTGAAGATAATTTGAGAATGGGAAAGCTGCCAAGGAGTGACAACTGACCTAATAAATGGAATAAATCTGTCACTGCTGTTGTCAGTTTCCAATCTTGTCTGACAATGCATTTAGCCACCATATTGGGGGCAAAATGAGGCTTGCAGAACACCAGTTCCATTTAAATGAACACAGGAAACGGCATCTGCAGAAACTCCTTGAGTTGCCAGGAGTACAATTGTGTCATT
The DNA here is from genome assembly GCA_000699545.1 of Podiceps cristatus. Classification (NCBI taxonomy): domain Eukaryota; kingdom Metazoa; phylum Chordata; class Aves; order Podicipediformes; family Podicipedidae; genus Podiceps; species Podiceps cristatus. Next base: position 28,204 of record KL266140.1, on the reverse strand, counting down.
TTCAAGAAAGTTGCCTACATTTATCAGAAATTCAGCTTTATCAAGGCCTGAAATGGCCTTTCTTCAGACTCCCATCCGAGCCAACTAACTACCAGCAGACATCTTGCAACACTGGGTATGGATCAAAAGTGAGAAAGTGCTCATTGCACTGATTTACTAGCACATTACTAGAATGACAATAGATCCAAGTTTCAGAAACTATCAGCTCCCTCCTATTAAAATTTTATGTCACTGTAGGACACTGAGCTGGTACAACTAAGGTACAACTCAATGCAATACTCTGCAAGTCAGTAGAACTGTGTTGCCTTTTGCTCTTTTATTAGAACTGATGCAACGAAGGACTGAGAAGCTGAGAACAGAAGAGTTGTGTACTAACTAGCTTAAAAATATTTAAGACAAGAACTGAATTACACTCCATTTCCATGGAGCTGGGGAAGAGCTTTTCAACATGTACCTGCCCGTACAAACATGTGCAGACCCAAGGCCCAAACAGCTCTCGCTTTTTTAAGTAAAAAACAAACAGACAAAAAAAAAAAAACCAAAACCCCAAAAAAACAGCTGACAGGGGTTGTAATAGTTAAAGAAATATGAACAACCAGCAAAAAATGGAAAAATGCCCATGTATAATTAGTGGTCAATTCTGGCACAAAAGTAAATGTGTCAAGTGCCAATTTTTGGCACAAATTAGAACAATTCTAAACATTAGATTTTTTTATTATAATCAAATGAATTTATTGAACTAATTCCATTACATATTGCTGGAGAAAAAGAATCTTTAACATTTTAAGGTAAATTAGGTCAATTTGTGCGATTTATATAATACAGCCTTTTGAAATAACAATGGATCTGATGTCATGACCTAGAGCTTTTAAGTCCTTTTTTGTCATTTTTTTTTTTTTTTTTCTTTTTAAACACAAAAGAGAATGGTAGTTTCTTTAAGACTTTTTCTAAGTTTTGCCAATTTCTAAGGCTTTGACCTTCCAAGCTACAATACATTTAGTATCATAACTTACCGATGTACTTTCCAGCTTGCCTGAATCCTGAATTGCCTGAGAAAACCAGCTGAAACAGAACAATAAATAATGCCTGTGAGGGGAAATATTCCTTTCCGATACTTACACTACACACATGCATTTGTTGTGGGCTTCCACAATTGCTTAGCTTCACAGTATTTCCTGCAGAGCACCACTTCCTCAGACATATTGAAAAACTGTGAGCTACAATAGTAATGCCAGCAAATATAGCTTCTTCTCACAAGATTGATATGCATAGTGTATCTTTCCTTCCAAAAATGCAATATCTTTATATTAAAGAATCAATGTAAATCACATCAGAGCCTACTTTTGCCCTCTTATTTACAAGTAGCAACATACTATATTTTATATGACTCTAAGACAATTACTATTGGTTTGATATATTCATATTAAGAATAAGGACTTGGTTGTTGGCTTCCAAGCAATAACACTGCATTATTTCTGGATATTCCAAACCCAAGTTAATTGAAATACTGCCTTTGGTGCGTCAAACCTTATTTTTTTTTTTTTTTCAGAAAGCCATACAGGGCCATTATTAGAAAGTAAGCTAAGTACCTCTGCCTTCAAAAAATAAACTGACAGCTTCCTCCTTAAAAGAGTGGAAATCAGTCATAGAAGAATACATCTTTAGTGGGTAAATTGTCACAGTTCTGTTGACCTCAGCTGATAGTATCACATTCTCTCAGCTGAAGGCTTGTTCCACAAGGGCAAACATATTTCTTGTTCAAGGCAGTTGTAAGCAGTAGCCTGATGGATGCGAGGTCCCTGTGGCTTTGTGTCCCCAGCCACTAGCAAGGCTGAGTATATATTCACAAGACACGCACACGCGTGCATGCGTACACACATGCACAGCTGGCCACACGGATCTCACAAATGTGAAGGGTGTGGATGGCCTGATCTTGCTTCTGCTTTCTGGCTGGTCAGGACAGAAATCTGGTAGTAGAAAATATATGTATACACACAAAATGTTAATCACTCCCGTGGTGAGCCTTACATGATCAGTCTACCCAGTAGCTGGTTCCCAGATGTCCTGTTCCCCTGAGCTGCTGGTACCCAGACATGTGAGCCCTAGAGATTTGCAGTTGCACTCCAGTAGCTGGTACCTTTTATCCAGTAGCTGGTACTTTTTATCCTACTTGCTGACTAGCTCAGCTTGAAGTTCACCAGCTTTTACACATGCCCAGTCAGAACAGAGACCACACCTATACAAAAGATAATTAGGAAGAAGATTTAATGAGAAGACAGGGCATACTGGGATTATGAAACTCAGGGCTCAGTCTGACAAGTATACAAACAAAAGACATTTACAACTGACCAGTTTGTTTTATCCCTTCCTCCTCATTTTTACCTGCTTGTTCCTTCCTAATCCACCTTGACTTTTCCCTTTCCCACTTTTGGTCCTCCCCTAAATATCCTATAATGTCTCACACATTCCCACAATTTCTTTAAAATACTTCATAATAAATTTTATTTAATCCCCACGTCTGCTTCCTCTGGTATCCCATAATGAGGCCTCTACCTGTGTAGGTAGTAACCCCCTTCAGACTGCAAGGTGCTCTGGGAGAGACTGTCCTTGGTTCTTGGTGGGCTTCCCACTCAGGACAATGGTCCCACCTCCTCGGATAGTCCCAGGATGATCTGTTTCAGGGTGATCCATTTACATTATAGTGTTCCTCGGTCTGATATTTTTCTGCTGATTTTCACTGAGCCTTTATGTTCTTGCTGATGATTAGTTTTTAATCACATAACCACAATTCTCAGTCAATGATTCCCATGAGGCAAAGATTATTCTCCGAAGCCATCAAATATTATGTCCCTCAGCATCTCCACATTGCCAGTTCATTGGCTTTGGATCCTGTCTCTCAGTCTTTATCCACTGTAATGTTTGTTGCTTATTCTTGTTACTAATGTGGATATACAAGGCATGAATTACTATCATCAGTCAGATGCTTAGTACAGCCCATCCCTTCCCAGAGGGTCCTGGAGAGACGTCTACCACATTTGCTTTCCCCCTCTTCTTCCTTTCTTTCCCACTTAATCAAGTAGTGGTAGTAGTTTTTCTGTTTCTTTTTCCCACTCCTTTCTCTACAGTTCCCATCTGACTTTTTCTTCATTCATCTTTAGAAAGTAAATATAACAACATAATGATCTTTATTAAATATGGCTCTAGCAACTTCCTTTTATTCCCTCTGTATTCTGAATTTGGACATTGAGACATAAAATCAAAACTATGGAAAGTGTGAGTTACTCCTCTCAAATGTTTCTCTTCATTTCCACATCCACTGTATTTTTAATTAGGTTGAGGGGCACTCTATTTCCAAAGAAGTGACTTGACTTAATGAATTATGAAGTGTTATTCTAACTTTTCACAGAAATCATACATGACATGTGATGATAAACTTGTCATTTACCAATGACTAATTTGTCACTTAGTGTGGGATTCATTTCAAGATTAAGACACCTACATTTAGCTGTCTGTATAAGCTAGATGTCTAAGATCTCATAGTCAATGGCATCCTAGCCAATACAGCGAGTGGGGCCTGCCAGAACGACTATATTTGAGACGTCAGCACGTGGCTGGTAAACACGTCACTGGAGCTGTGGGACAGCTGGTCTCTCCTGGAGCAGTGCATGGGGGTCAGTTCAATTACAAAATCCTAATAACATTTGAGATACTTCTGAATTTCAAAAACTTCCTTATAAGCCTGGTAGATATGATGAAGGACTTAGAGCAGACTCTAATTTTCTGATTTTTTTTTTTTTTTTTTTTTTTTAAAAAGACGAAGCAAGGAATCACTTTATTGCTAATGACAACAGATAATGTAAAATGAGCAATCAACAAGAAACTCTTAGAGCATAATAATTTATCTATCCAGGAGGTAAAATGAAACTCTTAGACACAAAATGATGGTGTTTATACAACTGAATTGAATCCCAGACTTGCAGTGACTATTGTGGGACCTTTGGCATCTAGATAGAGTCTTAAATTTAGGTGCCACTATCTTGAAGTTTGAGATTTTTCTTAAGAAATTCTATCATTATAAGACATAAAAAGCTGTAACATCATAACAATAATGGTTTGACCCCCAAAATAACCACAGCTGAATTAATTAACTAGCTTATTTAGTTATTGAATTACCCATGAGCAAGTATATATCTTCAAAATAAGTACCATCGAACTAAAAGTTAATGTCTTCTAACTTCCAAGTGAATGTGGAGATCTGAGGATGAGACAGACACAATGTGATCTGACTTCTAACCTGAAACTTTAGAAACATTTTTTAAAAGCTTCCAAAGCATTCAAGAAGAAAAGATGATTTGTTTTCTCAGTCTACAGTCTTCCTTCCAATCAGGAAATTGAAAATGCTCAGGTAGATTGAAGCGGTCTAGGAGTGAAATGTTTCTTATTGATTGCTCATTGTTAGCAACTCTTTGATTTTGATAATAAAGTGACTCAATACCTTCTATTTATTTTTCTTTTTGTGAAAGACAATAACCCTTGATTTTATTTTTTTTGATGTGAGATTTTCTTTTTTAATATGCAGTTAAAAATGGAGATGGAAGAGAAACATTAAGTCAACTCAAAGGAAAGGCTTGAGATCAGATCTTCCATTCAACCCAATCACTAGAAATACAGCTGAGTCACTGTGATGTGCATCATGAAAAGCCACAGCTTAACTAGGGATGTCAGGTCTTAGTCTAGAACCTAGGTGTAGCTGTTCCAGACTTACAAAACTGATACCAGTATTTGGAACTTTTTCTTACTTTGGACAAGTCAGTCACACTGTCTGACTTCCGTAGCTGCAAATTCTACTCATTTAGCATGGCAACTGTGAGACTAGTGTTGAAAATAAGAAAGAAAACCCCCAGGGATAAGTGATTATTACTGTAACCTTTGTTGGAAGAATCCTGCTGTACTTGTAAAACATCTTTTCTAAGACAGACAAGTCATGCTGTAGATTCTGTAAAGATACTCACATGGGATATAACGTCCACAGAGCATCATAAGAAGCTGTTATCAGAAAAGCGAAGATCCATGAATATTCACTTTTGGATCTGCTATTACTGTAGGTTTCTTCTATAAGTCATAACTGAAAGTTTCTTTTTTTTTTTTTTTTTTTTTTCTCTTGAATACAAAATCATAATCTTTTTAAACACAAATATCTAAATGAGAAAGCAGATTTTGACAAAACATTTCAGGTTTTATTCTGCTATCACTTGTGTGTTTTCAGATGAAAAAGTAACAAAATACATTCAATGCAGACAAAAAAAAAATAAAAACCAAAAAACCTCAACCCATATCCTAAAAAAAATATACAGTTAGTTTTGGAGAGTGAGCAGTGAGACATGACTAAAGCAAAGAGAATGCAGATAAGTTCTGATATTTTGCTTGTACCTAATGCCTGTTTCTTAGAATCACAGAATCCCTTGGTTGGAAAGGACCTTTAAGGTCATCGAGTCCAACCGTGCCTGACCACCACTAAACCATGTCCCTAAGCACCTCATCTACCCGTCTGTTAAATACCTCCAGGGATGGTTACTTGACCACCTCAAGTTTGATACGGTGTGATATGTGACAGTACAAGAAAAGCTCCTCACCTAATCTAGATTGGAGTAGCTCCAGTAGCTTTAACGGACTCACACCTTCTTCTGGCTTACAACCTTTTCTTCTGCCTCAAGTTGTAGCTGTACGTCTCAGAAAGTTGGGTCTGCAAAACTGCTTTGCTGGTTTTTTCCCAGTTTATTTATATTTTTCCCTGATACTTATCTCCTCTCTGCAATATGATAAAATTAATCAGGGAGCAGAAAGAGCTGATAAACTTGGTATTTTTCTGCATCCAGTTTTCACACAGGCCATAAGAATGCAAGGGCGCAGGGCTACAACCAGTCCATGGAGAGCCACCTGGTAGCGGAGGGAGGCATTACCTCTCCCTAGCAGGACATCTTCACATGGCTCATGTGTTTCATCCATGAATCTGCTTGTTTTGTGGGGTCTAGGAGCTGTTATTAAAACAATAATATTAGGCAAACATCACACTAGGCTTCTCTGACTATGCACTTTGAAATTTTGCCAAACAATTGTCCTATTAATTGTCCTCTATTAATTCTATTAAATTTTGCTTATCTGTGCAGAGATTTATTGATCTTCATTACCTAAACAGGTAGTCTCCATGAATGAATTGAAGCTGTTAGGATCCCAGGTGCCTCACTTTGAAAAGGTACCGCCAGCTCTTAAGGTACTGTTCTTTGGTGTGTGTTAATGGGGTTTGGACAAAAAAGAGCGGACAATGGCCAGTTCATAGAATGAAAAAATGAAGAATGATGTTGGCAGAGGTCACAACGTAGTAAAATGCCAGATCCTGGAATGCAAATAACTTTTTAGTTCAGTGTCAGATATTCTTTATTTCCTTGCTTCTTTTAATCTACCAGTCTTTATATAACATGTATGTAATCTTTCATGAATAGAAGATCTTTGAACAGAGAAAATTTGTCTTATTCTAATTACTGGAAATGTGCAAAAGCCAAATATTATATGTAATTTTGGCTCAATATAAATTCATCCATCATCTATCTCCCACCTGCTAATCTTCCTTCATGTCTCTCCCACCTACTAATCAAAGGTAGACGGAAGGTCTAGTCCCTTCCCACAGATCTCTTAAATTGCGTTGTCTTTTAGTATAATCTCACTTTAAATTTCAGAGATACATGATAGAAAATATTATAAAAGGAAAAATCTTCGCTGAAGAGCATTATATTCTCACTGAATAAGCGTTAACTGGAAACTGAGATTTTAACCCAGTTGTTTCTGACAGCTTGATTCCATCAGCTGTTTTTCTGAAACAAAAATTATCATATTAATTACAAATTAAAGAAAATGAAAAAAAATTGCCTACTATAAAAGATTCTGGAACTTCATGAATTTTAAGAGAAAGATTGTTCCTCCCTGTAATTTTTCTGGACAGAGCTGATGTTTTCCTTCAGCTGAACACACTGATATATAAAATATATTTAAGGGCTAAGCCCTCATCAATTTCAGTTTCAGTTTTATGCCTAAATATTTTCCCCTTAATCTTGCTGGTTTATGCTCCTGACAATAGAACAATATCATTGCTCCTTAGAAATGTTTTGAGTTTAAATACAGTAAAGACAAATAGATGCTTAAAACTCCTATTTTAACACTAAGAAACTTAGGAATTTTGCTGTGGTCCCTGACTGTGTCTAGAGATGGTAAATCTATGCATCTTACCATCCTCAGGTATAGAATGATACCTCAGAAATATGGCAAGAACCTTGCTTGACTAAAGTTTGAAGAGTGCCTTGAAGATCTGTGGATATATATATCTGTGAAAAGCATTAGCAAGAACTGAAAAACTTGAATTTCTTTTCAGCCTGTAATCATCATATTACTCCAGTGACACTTCTATCATGTAATTCAGAGGGAGAAAGCCTGTTTTGTTTTCTTCTCCATCCCCATAATTTAGGTAAGAGTCTAAAAATATATCTGGCAATGCAGGAGACAAGCTGTCAATGAAAGATACAGACAACTTTACCACTTTAGTACAATTCTGTGCAAGCTTGGAACCATGATATGCTGCTATAATTAAAGAGAACTACAATGGAGGATTAATAAAAGAAATGCCATCTGTCAGTGTTTTTGTTCAAAAGAGACATCATATTAAAGGAGCGGCAGCAGCCAGGAGAATCTGAAGGAAGAAAAGCAGTGCTGTGGTGCAACAGCACCATCCATGAAGCAGCAGAGAGCTGCAGGCTCAGCCTGGCCTGGGAAGACAGTCAAAAGACAGGCAACGCAGTATTTTCTGCTGAGGTTCAGAGAAGGGACCTCACTTTTACAGAGGCATAGTATCACGGAGCAGGCACAAGAAGGCCATTCAGTCCATTCTCAAGCATCTGTTTTGCATATATGAACATCAAACAGAGAAGTCAGCCCTGCAAGATGCAGGATTTTGGGGAACACAGCCAGCTGATGTGTAAATTCCTATGGTGGTGAGGGTCCTGCCATCAGACCTGTGCTCTTAACCGAACTGAGGGCTTCCTTCTACAAATTCACACTTGTATAGCAGACCTGGGCAGGCTGGAGTGTTGGGCAGAGAGGAACCTCATGAGGTTCAACACAGACAAGTGCAGGGTCCTGCACCTGGGGAGGAATAACCCCACGCACCGGTACAGGTTAGGGGTGACCTCCTGGGAAGCAGCTCTGCGGAGAAGGACCTGGGAGTCCTGGGAGATGACAAACTATCCATGAGCCATCAACATGCCCTCATGGCTGGGAAGGCCAAGGGCATCCTGGGTGCATTAAGAAGACTGTGGCCAGCAGGTTGATGGAGGTTCTCCTCTCTCTCTACTCTGCTCTAGTGAAGCCCAGTCTGGAGTCCTGTGTCCAGTTCTGGGCTCCCCAGTTCAAGAAGGAGGTACTACTGGAGAGAGTCCAGTGGAGGCTGCAAAGATGATGAGGGGACTGGAGCATCTCTCCCATGGGGAAAGGCTGAGGGAGCTGGGGCTGTTCAGCCTGAGGGAGAGAACATTGAGGGGGGACCTCATTCTTGCTTATAAATATCTCAAGGACGACTGTCAAGAGGATGCAACTAAACTCTTTTCTGTGGTGCCCAATGACAGGAGAAGGGGAAACTGGCACAAGCTGGAACACAGGAAGTTCTGTCTGAACATGAGGAAAATCCTTCCTGAGAGGGTGACCGAGCCCTGGCACAGGCTGCCCAGAGAGGTGTGGGGTCTCCTGCTCTGGAGATGTTCAAACCCGCCTGGACGCTCCTGTGCAGCCTGCTCTGGGTGACCCTGCTCTGGCAGGGGTTGGGCTGGATGATCTCCAGACGTCCCTTCCAGCCCCTGCCCTCCTGGGAGTCTGTAATGAAGCTTGTTACAGTAAGCACTAAGACTAGATCAACATGCTAGAAGAATGGATTTGACTACAGGGTGTTGTAAGATGTTTTTTTGTGTTTGAACATGAAAGCTACACCTGGAACTGACTGCAGAGGCGGAAGAAGACTACATCAGTTTCAGAGCCAATACAGTTCCTCAAAACTTCTACAACCTGGACATAAAACATAGTAATTCTCTTGAAGTCCAAATTAAACATTCAGAACTGAGATAAATGCAGACTCAGCCAAATTTAGAGATGATTTTAAGGGATTAAATTTATACCAGCTGAGGTGTAAACTCCTAATAACAGAGGGCTGTCAAGGTGGAAAGGTAAAAAATATAGGTATTCATGTTCACTTACATTTAATCAGAATTTCTCTGTTTCTCCTTAATATATACATATACATATCTTTATAACATTAGTGATTTACCATGTTTAGGGCTCCTGCGGTATCTTTGGGAATAAGGAACTCCACAGAGCTCTGCAGTCTTCAGTCCGGCAAGGAACACAACTCATGTATGTCTGGCTGCACTAGCAAATGGCAGCTAGTTATCCACTTTCACATTTGTAACAATTTATAGTGACTGTAACCAGATCTGCATATCCTAATATACCTTTAGACCCTGATTAGATAAGGGAGGAAATGGATTTTTGTTTTTCCTACAGAAGTCTCATATTTAATTTGGGTTGCTTAGTCAGCAAAGAGAAAATTACAGTGTGACTTACTGATGTTCAAACACTGAAAAAT
>KL266140.1:0-12490 GCA_000699545.1 Podiceps cristatus | reverse complement strand
GTGTATCTTTAAATTTCATGTCCCAGTTCTGTAATTAACAAAGGTTAATATAATTAGGAAATATTTAATATGAAAGAACTGGCAGAAACTGTGGCCTTTTCCTATCACAAAACTATGATCTGAGGATCTTTTAGGATGCAGGTGAGCACATAGATAGCAGAAAAGAGAGCATTTTTATTATTATGTGGCATTAATCTCCTTTTCAAATAATAATGCCATGAAGGAGAAAGAAAAATAAAATTGTAGTCAACTACATCTGAGGTCTCATCACACAATTTTTTTTTACTTTATTTTTTACTGGTTTTTTTCGTCTTTCAACAACTCTTGTATTTTTTCAACTCTAAACTCACAAGTAGAACCATTTGTTTTAATAATGTCTTTGCTTTAGCATCTAGTTGAACAACATTTACAATGTTCCCAAGTCTTGCTAACTATAGTAGCACTACAGCAATGATTTAACTGTTTCCTTCTCAGTATTTATTTGAAATAAAAATTCCCTAGAAAATCTCAGCCTCTCTACATTTATTTTAGAAAAGGCCCATATGTAATGAATACTAAACAGTCAGGTACTCCTACTGAAGTAGTCCCTAACCACTATTTAATCACGTTAACAAACTGTGAACATTTCTGGCCAGCCTTACTGCACTACCAGCAAATAATGTCTTTGATGTTCCTTCGGTTTAGATCTCCCAATCCCTGTTCTTCATAATGAAATGGAAATAGCCATCACCCACTACAGGTGTACTTGCAAAGGACTTCCTCAAGGCTTTGTCCTATAGCACAGAATGATCCTTATCTGAGGAGAGATAAAGGGTCTGGGACATACAGTTTATAAGATTTTTTAAAAAATGGAAAAATAATCAAAAAAGTGTGTTTTACCTGTAACACTTAAATAAACCTTTTCAGGGAAAAGATTTTTGTTTCCAAAAGTAACAGGTCTATTCTGAGTGACTGAGTTTCCTAACAGTGTCATCTCCTGAAGATGGTGTAAGGGATACTTAAATTCACAGAATATTCACCTCATGCAACCTGAGCATTGGAAGAGGGGGAAATATTTCAGAACACTGAAGAGAAAGACCCTTTCCTACCAAACATTACTTTTTAGTAAGTCTGAATACTATGATGCTTTCAAAGTTATCGGAGGCAGTGGGGTGCTACCACCACAGCCTTAAATAGTCAGAAAAAAAAAAATAACTTCTAGGGAGTGGCCACAGAAAAAACAATCTGAAATCCCCCTCTATTATTATAATATTTTATCAACTCACAGATTTTTTCAGGTACGTGTCTTGAGGGCACCCTGCTAACTGTAGAAGGGACTGAGACATACAAAAATGGGACCACGAAAGTAGGAGAAATCATAGCAGGAAAGGAAAGTAAACCCAGGCTTTTTTCTCTGAACTTCCTGTCCTCATTAACTATACCATGTGTCCCTGGTTGAGGAATGACACATAAAACAAGGGAGGATGACCTAAAAAGAAATGGAAAACTTTTCTCTTTAACTTGAAGGATTCCAACATGATGATGGAGGAATATACTGATCAAAAAGGTTAGATAGATAGTTATACAAACTTCCGTAAGTTGGTAAGACTGAAAATACTTTAGTAGCATGGCTGCAGCTGCCTCTGTGGCATGGGAGATTGCCTCATCTCTTAAAACCCTAGAGACAGGCTTCCATAGGAAGCAGAAGACCGTATTAGGTGGTTACAGTAATGAAAATATTCAGAGCAGATGATGAGATAATCAACCACAGCAATACTAATGTGTTTTATGATGCAAGAACACCACCCTTGGTCCCTTGAAGTATAGACTGATATTTTTCAACATCTGTTACCCATCTTCTTGATGGTAGGATATAAATGGACTGGTTTTAGCTTCTTTTTGTACCGGTTAGACCTACATCTCAAGGGCCACTGTCAGCTGTGCATTTGTGCTACTTTCACCATAATTATTCTTGGGTATCTTTTAATTAAAGTCATCTGAGACAGCTACAGACTAGAGGCATCTCAGAAACACAGGCAATTAAAATACTGACGATGTAAGATGAGTTATAGTGAATGACTATGGAATTTTGGCAAACAAATCTACACCTTAAAAATTCAGCCTCTCTTTCTCTTTTTTTTTCCTAGTAATTTTTCAATGGACCTCTAATGAGTTAATAAATAAATGAAAGAAAGATCTTCCTATATTCTGTTTTTCACATTATTATGAATACATCTCAGAACACTTGAAGAGGGAAAGAACTTGTCTATAGAATATTTGTGTGTGGATATGGGGTGTTGCCTGGGTGAGGCAAGTTTCTTTCCTTCAAAAGATTTTGCTCCTTCAGTCTTGGTTGTAATGAGAGCCAAATGGTTCCTGGATGTAATTATTCATAATGTCTGTTGAACAGACATTAGAACTTTCACCTGCCGTAATCGTAGCTCAAATACAGCTTGCAACGAGGAGGAAGAGTGCAGCGTCGTAGAGCCCTCTGGAATGAAATCTTTCAATTTATAGACACTAAATCACTTGAAGCTGAAAACCACATTTAAGTAACACCTCATTGAGCCTTTTAAAAAATATTTTCTCTTGGTATACCACATGTATAAATAGAGTCGAATAAAAATGATTTGTCTTGTTGATAATGAGACTAAAAGCACCAGTAGCAGGATAGTAATACATGCTTTCAGAAAAATCCTGTTAATGTACGTTAACTTACTTCCCATTTTTCAGACAATGGAGAGCTGTGTCTTTTGTTTGTTACACTGGAGGAAGGAAATACTAAAAGAGAAAATCTATAGTTTTAAAGGACAGTTTTATTGGCAAATAAGGGTAAGGGGTGTGTGTTTGAAGGAGTGTGGAGGAACATTTTCAAGAAAATACTGTCACGGTGAAAGGTGTTAAAGTCTTACTCATTGAGGATTACTGATTTAGATATCTCAGGATGAAATCCTTAATTAAGGATTACACAGAGGATCGCAACAGACATGCCAGGGGATATAAAGACTCCTCTCTTTTTATTTTCCTCCTTTTTTTTTTTTTTTTTTTTAATTTTTGTTTTTGGTCCCCCCTAGACTATTCTCTTAATTTTTGTTACAGAGTAGCTTTTTAGAAGCTGTGTTCACAGCCAGACTCCTCTTTCCAGAAAAGGCTAGAACTAGGGATTTTTAAAGTGCAAAATTGTAAGTACCAAGGAGAAAGATGGTAACCAAGAACGAAGCAAATTGTCTTGAAGGAAGTGTCTGCAACAATAAAAGATTCTTACCTATACCAGATTCTCCTATAAAAGCATTTATATTTGAAAAGAAAAACTCTGACAAATTACAAAGTGTTAGAGAAAAGAGAAGAAATCATGGTATGAGAGATAAAAGATGGGAAGACTGTTAGAGAAGAAGCATCTTTGAAGAAAACCTTTCCTCCATATCCCTTGCTGCAGACAAGTTGCATGACAGTATTTTGGTTGCTTTCTTTTACAAACGTCCCAAATATTATTCATAATGAAATTTCTCTGTAGACATTTAACTACAACCTGTGTCTCAGAGACACCCTTACGTCTTGTGAACGTACTGAGAAAAAAGTCCAATTCTTCTTTCAAATTGTCTTGCACAGATTTCTGGTCTTCACAATGAAAAGACCATACTGCAAATGGAAAAAGTACCACAAAAAATCTTTCAGCAAAGATATCCTGCTGCATTTACCTCTAGGGTAAACTCTGAGATATTGTGGTATCATAACAGGGGTGAAGAGCCAAAGTATTGCTCAGTCATTTCTGAAAACATACGTCTCCCACAGAACTTACTTCAGAAGTCATGGTTATTTTTCCATGTCAGGGCATAATGAGGTATTTTACTCAGCCAAGACTTTTAGGAAATGAGACTGAAAAGCAATGAGCCATACTTAAGACACAAGACACACTGGCAATGTTCATTAGAAGGAAGTCAGACCTTTTCCTGGTAGATTCGAGCTACACAACAGATCAAAACAACCTCGTCCAGCTGCCTTCATTCTGACAGTTTTCAAGCTGCTTCATCATGCACTAAATCTAACATTAATTCTGTGTAAGTCCATGCAAGAATGCTAATTAAAACAATGTACCTATCACATACTCTTATGCCTTCCAGGCAGCGAGAACACAACAGACAGCTGCTCTTCCAAGTCAGTTTATGGTGGGATAAGAGGTAATTGACCCTGCAGTTGTTAGGTTAATTCACAAAGGGAAATCTCTTGCACAACTGGTGTTTCATCTGTTCTTTCATAAAAAACAACTGTACCAGAAGCATTCTCTTTATATAAGCTATTTGTATACAGTCAGGAAGACTAATTACTTAAACGAGGAGTTCCACAAGCACAGGAAATAAGGAAGCCTTGTGCTCTATGTATTTCTACTGCATGCCTGACTGACTTCAGAGTCTAAGAAAGCACAGGCTCCATTTGAAACTTTTCCTGTGTCTGAGACCTGCTTAAAAATTCTTCCCATGTGGGAGAAACATGAACACGAACATCTCCTTTTTTCCTCCATTAGGCATAACACATAGGTTCCGTTGCTGTAGCTGGTCATCTATTTTCACAGAACAGGTAGAAGCTTAATTATCTTTGATACTTCTGCTCCCCTGCTGAATTCCTTTAATAAAGTATTGGTTTCACTGGGAGAAGAAAGGAACTGCAAAATTAGGAATACATATGGACAGGCACACTGACTGCAAAAGCCTCATGTTGCCATAGTCAAGTTAAAAACCGCACATGCAGATGTCGGATAAGATAATTTTCTTTACATACATGAGACTGTTGATTTTACTCCAAGGGTTCTAAAAAAAAATATGGTTTTCTGTAATAAGCAAACCCACAAAATCCTGCAGGAACCCAGGAATACTTAATTATACTGAGTGCACAGAAGAAAACATACAGGACTTAATATGCTGTTTGGGTGGTTTTAACATCCATTATTCCCTGACACAGGAAGAAATGATGTTACACCCTTCAAAGGTTCCCTCCAAGCAGCACAAGCTGATTTCCAATTACTGTGTGCATATCTGTTGAAGTGAGCCTAAGCCAGAGCATTTGGATTCCAACATGAATCTGAACTCCCTAAAGGTGTTCATGCCTGAGGTTTGGTTTGATTTGTTATAGAGATAAAATGACCACCTACGTGTATTTATCTAGATCCTAGTCTAAATTTTATGTTTAAAAGTGGGCAGAGTTTTGGGTTAAGATTACCAAGAAGAAAGTGGTGGAATCAAAGTTTTCAAATACTTCTCATTTAGCTTAAGGAAAAAAATCAGGAATTTCTGGAATGTAGACAGGGATTGTTTAACAAAATTAATAGAAGAGTTGAGCCTAACCCTTTAGATGAAAGTCTCAACCAGTGTTTACTAAAAAAAAAAAAAAATGTTTTCCTTTTTTCTCTTAATTGAAAAACGTCCAAAGTCCCTCATAAAATTACAGGGCTATATCCCAAAGCAACTTAACATCTATCCCTGCCCACTGGTATCCCTTGCATCTACTGTATCTTGAAAAGTCAAGAACATATTCAAAAAACTCAGATTTATATATGCAAATATTTACAGCTGATAGCATATTTTATCTGAACACTAGATACCTTCTAGAATACTTGAAGATATTTTCATTTGTTAATTAAGTAATTGGTAAGGAACATAATTCAAATTCATTAAAGTTCTGTTTAGACACTTCCAAATAACATGCTAAATGATAAAAATTCATGCAACACTTACTTACTTTATTATTCCCCCAAAGGTAGTTTACAATCTTACGTTAGAGCATGAAGGGAAAAGCATATCAGTTATACCATCTGATGTATACAGGAATGCTATCTGCAGCTGTTCATTTTTCAGCTGCTTGTTAGGAGCACTTTCCTCCTAATTGGGCAGTTGCCTCTAGTGACTGAGTCATCTACCCACTCTGAGTAAGAGATGAATAACTTTCATGTTAGCCCAAAGGCTAGTAGTTTAGATGAAAAGAAAAAAGTTAGATTAGGAACTGCATTTTTAACTTACTTGGCTCCCATAATTTTATTGAAGATTAATGGTGTTAAGCAGTGTTTCCCTCATTTTCTTTAAAGCATTGGATCTCAGATTTATAAGAAGTTGCAGCTTTCATCTCCCTAAAAAAGCCATTTTACTTCTGATTTGTTTAAATTTTGGATTTGTAGTCTGGTGTATAGATACTAACAGATTAGGCAGGTTAAAGCCACCTAGTTTCCCTTCAGTTTGTAATTACGTTAGTTGTTCCTTGGATGGAGCAGAGATGGGGCCTGTATCTGCATTCTAAAGGAAAAAAAAAAAAAAAAAAAGAGACACAAGTGGAAGAGGAGACTCAGTCTTGGCGTGACTATATCAGCCCATAAAGCTATATGAAGCATGATGTCAATATAGCTTCAAAGTACAAGCAAAAAATAAGCAAACCAAAGGGTATATATATTCAGACCGTACAGGGGAGGAAGCAGGAAAGATCTGCTCATAAGAAGAGGAAGACTGTAGAGACCTATGCCTTTGAGAAGCTGTGTGGTCTGATTCATCTCTCATTCAAAACAGAAATGGAAGTTTTCCTAAGTACATGGAGAAAAAGTCATCCAGAGAACTATGTTTTACAACATCCCAAAAGGAGCTAGCACATTATATGCTACAGAAACACTCAATGATCTGTCATGGAACTCTCTACTGCTTTGGAGTAACTACACGAATTGCTCTTTACTTTCTGGACAGCTTTCCAAGTGTCCTTTATGGCTTAATGTTAAAAACTTGATGGAAAACACAACATTTGCAGCTGAGGAAAACCCTTTCCAATGAAGTACTTCTCTCCTTTTTTGAGAATATCTGTATGTGGAAAAGAGTTGACTGCTCCCTCGTGTATTTGGTGTTAGAAGACTAACTGTTAGGAGAGTAAGGACCTGCTGACAATTACTAATCAGCCTAAGCCATGAGTTTCTCTTTCACATCTACCTTATGCCTCAGAGCCTGTACCAAAGCAGTGAAACACATATAAAGCAGAGATTCCCTGAATGAGATTTGTAGGCCAAAAGGAACTTCTAGGCAAAACTGAATCTACATTTGGCAAAAATTAGAGTAAAGACAAGACAATCTACAGCTGAAGTTATTAATCTGAGCAAATCTCATCATTGCCATAAACTAGTTTAGGCTGTTAACTCAAAACCAAACCAAAACAAAAAACCAAAAAAAAAATGAAATAAGAAAAGGAAAAATTGCAAACCCAATTAAGAACAGGTTTTTCTTCTTCACTTAGTAGCTAATTAACAGAAAAGAACTTCAGGTGACTTAAAACTCTTCAAATGACTGCCTAAAGCTGAGAAAATAATAAAAGGAGAATGAAAAATATGGGGGAAAGGGAAGTCTATGGAATAATTCAAGCCAATGTAGGGGTGGCAGTAGTTCTCAGATACACATGCTATGTAGAGGATTCCTCTGGGATGTGGTGGACCAACGTTCAGAGCTCTTTTCCTCCCAGTCAAGAACTGGCATAGACTTTTCTCTCTCTTATGTTTCAGATTTAAGTTCAAAACACTTGTTTGTAGGCCTTTTTATAAACTATTTGAGTAATGAAAGACTCAAAAAGAGGAAGCAGATTCTACTGTCTGTCTAACAGTCAGATACTCAGAATGGTTGTGGCTACAGCTCCAAATTCAGTAGAGAGGTGTTTAGATCTTTGTTTCTAGCATCCTACTTGAATACATGCAGGTCTTCTACTCAAGCTGTTGTTTCTATATAAACTAACTGGGATATCATAGAAAATAATTCTGCAGTATTTTTGTTTCTGGTTGACTGAATCCAATTTTCCAATATTTATTTGTGGTTTCACCACCAAACTAACACATCGGCTACTGATAATACCTTGGTCTTTGCTGGTAGTTTATCCATAATCACTGATCTTAGAAACTAAAATCTTTTCCCTTAATAAGATTGCACCTGTATACAAGAAAGAATTTACCTTTAGTTACTCCACTGACAACAGCCTACATAAATTATATGACTTCCAAGGCTGGTGTGAACAATGCTTGGATATTTTTTCTCGGCTGCAGATATCAGCAGTGTACTTCAACTAGCTAAATTGAAAGATTACGGGTTTTTTTTAAATAAAAAAGGTGGGGGTTTTTTTGGCATTCCTATAAAAGAGGATCCATGTTTTAAAGACTTTTTTTGATCTCTGGATTTAGGTTTTGGAAAATGTTTGTAATAAGACATGATTTCTGACAACAGGCCTATCCATTGCAGTTTTTAAAAGCACATTTGCCACAAGGTGGCAAACTATGCCTACAGGTTTGAATTGAAAACAGGATTGTAGAGGTGTCAAGACATCTCTGAAAACCTTTTATTTCCTTCACTTAAATAGAAAACAGTATCATATCAATGCCTGATGTACCTCTACTATGTGCGGAGAGGAGAAAATTTTGTTCTTATGAAATAAGACAGCATGTAGAGGGGGAAAGAGGCATTTATCAAGTGAATGCTTTTAATTCACCACTTAACTCACAGAATGTGCATTTAAACAAACCTTCCAGATCTTCCTGAGAAAGTTATCTAAATTGCGTAAGAAAAAAGGATGAGCCTATGGAAGCAGCTGCTAGATTGTGAATAATAATTAACATTAATTATAGGGTTTGGCTTAGTGGAACTATGTTTTTCACTGAGGTCAAAATTTTTTAAACCTAACAGGACATTTTGAACAATCTCCCATGGGGACTGGACTTGTATGAAATACCAAAGCACAGAAAGACTCTTTAGAAAAATTTATTTTAAAATAAACAAATAAATGAAAAAGCAAACAAACAAACTTCCATAGCTAGATGATGCTAAAGTATGAATGTTGCAAAGGTAAGTGTAAAGGTACAATTTGGCTTCATTTATGCATGAGTGTGTCTGTTAAATAGAATAGGGAGAAGGTAGATGGCATATTATTGGAGTACCAAGGAGAAAAAAACCAAACAAAGCAACAAAAAAGCCCAACGTTTTTGGTCTTTAAGAAGAGGTTTTACAATAACCATGAATGTTTAATCGGTGTAAAGTTCTTTATTGAGAAATCTTTAAGAAAGGAAGAATTCTGGACAGGTTCCACTTCTGCCTTTTATTGCTTCACTGCAACTACATTTAGTAGCCCAGTGTTTGATAACTTTCTGATTGTAACCATCTAGATTAACTCATGCGATTGTAAACAACAATGCGGATAAACCACCGTTCTGAACCAAAGAACAAGTGCAGTTTGACAACTTTCTGGTATTTTATCAAGGGATAACTAAAATTCATTAGATGACCTGCTGGGTGTTTAAAGAAAACAAGCCAACCAAGAAGAAAACAAACAAACAAATAAACCAAAAACCCCAAGCAGTCTCTTCTGGGAGGGCAGGTGCTTCATAGTAGGATTGTTAGGACATTAATAAGGAAAATTAGAACATGGATAGAAAGGAAGAAATTTGCTCTTGGAGCCTATCTTTTAGGTGAGGGTCTTACGGTACCCCTTCAGAGGTACTGAAGGAAAAGTCTGAGATGATTATTCTTTCCGCTCCTGAGATTCTAGATTTTGGTTTGATTTGGTTTGGGTTTTTTATCAGATCCAGTCACACTGTATGCAAATGCTTTTGAGCAATCCAAAGTGAACACTTAAGGGAGCAAACCCTGAGCTATTAGGAGTCATGTAAGGCTGCCCTTGCAATGTGGAGTTAAGTGACAAACCTGCTCTAATAGCTCTACAAATGATCCATGCAGAAGGAGTCTTTAAATAGTTGTTGAAAGTTAGTGGATCTTTCCTTCTCATTTTTGAGGCATTCCAGTGCTAATGGAAAAAACGGGAGGGAAAAAAAAAAAAAAAAAAAGAATCCTCTCTATCCATTCCACAGAGACTCTTCCTATATCTGCCATGTCAAAACTTCGTAAAATGTACAAACCCTCACTGACACTAAGGACTTAACGTCTAGGATGGAATCCAGCTTTGGGACTTTCAAACTTTGCACTTAAAAGAAGACTTAAAACTTAAAAATGATGAACTCAGCAATGGATTAGTGTCATCATGCTGTTGATAAAGATTCACAGTCCTCCTAGGAAAGACAAGTTAGGTTTACTATACGAATGTACTTTTTGTAAGAAAGACTTTAGCTTGTGGCATAGATTTTCAGGTTGAAGTACATAAAACTCTTGCCTCTGTGGCTAAAAAACCCAGTGTCCTAATAGTTGACAGATACTAAGTTATTGCTCTGAACAACTGTGCAACACATCTGCAAACAAGGACAGCTGAGCGCAGGAATCCTTAACTACTGATGAGTAGCTTAGTGGTGCCAGCAGGCATGGATTGCAGTGATAGACTATAATCACAATAAAGTCAATAAAGTCTGAAACCCAGGACAGGACCTCTGCTCCAGGAGATCAGTAAGGCATCAACGCAGAGCACAGGGCGCGTGGCTGGAATGTGATTTCATCTCTAAATATGAATTGCAGAAATCAAGTTGACAGGTAATGAATACATATGTTAGAGGGAATGTAATGTCCTGGTCAACTGCAGATGGAAGTTTCCACTTTCATGTATCATTAGAACTACATAACCAAGGATGTGACCTGACTAGTTTTGTGAGGTTCAGCTTGTGATCTAGGTGCAGCTAGCACTGACCAGCAGCTGTTGCTATTAATCTGTGAGAGAGCACGTAGGGCAATAGGTTGTGAATAATAAGAAGGCAAAAACAAAGAAGTGAGATTGCTGCATTAATAATTAATTATTCAGAAGAAAAACTTCAGTAGGAAAAGGTATAAAACGTGAGGAAAAAAGGTCGATTCAGAAGATGGTAAATCAGCAATGCTAAGGATCGCGGTTTCAAGGAACGGCAGAAATGAACACTTGTGGGTTTCACTGATGCAGATACTCATCAGGCGACTGTACAGCTGTGTGAGTAGCTTGCTGTAGATCCCCATCTATCCCAGGGCAAGCCACAGCTTTTCCTCACGACATACTTGTCCCAGCCCATGCCTGTTTGCACTATCTAACAAATAATTGTGATGTGCCTACCAATGCTGTGCCTGATCCTGCCCTCAAGTCTTCACACCTGACAAAAGAAGCCAAAATGAAAGTGACCCAAAGATTTGGGATCTCCAAAAGACATTTGAAAGTTATGACATATACAAAAAATGACTGTGATCTTGATTGACTTAAACAGACAGATGTTTTGAGCTCTTGCTTCTTGTAAAACTTCAGTTTTGTTTTTCTTTAGTTTTAGCTACTCTTTATTGTTTTTGGCTGTGTATATATATTTTCATAGCTATAAAGTCACACCTTTCCAATTATATTTCTCTCTGATTACCATCAGAGATATTTTCTTGGACAGAATTTGCTGCAAGTATAACTTATTGTTTAAATATAATACTGCTGAATTGCATTGTTTTAATTAAATTTGTTTAATTAAGAATCTTCTTCCAAACCTTCCAATCACATAACTTTCTTTAGTTTAACTCTGGATTTACCTGATCAATTTATGAAGGCTAATATGGAGCAACATCCATGTGACTGACATTGAGGCTTGAACTAAATTTCTTCTAAAATGCTTGATGTTCCACCTAGTCCTGGTTTTGTCACTTTCAAATGTTATTATTACCAAAAAGCATTAAGCTGAGGCTTCAAAATTTTTACAAGTTATTCTTTCATTTCAGCTGACTTACTCATGCCAAATAACTGTCCCAGAGCAAGTACATGTTGAAAGAGGAGAATGTGTGCTGTGAGGAAGATCTGCCTCATGTTCAAGTTCATTATGGGTGGCAACCCATCAATCAGGCACAGCCCTTGAGAAGGCCTTCAAAGAAGATAAACTAAGTACCAGACACGCCCAAGACCTGGACTTTCAGAACAAAATTTATTTTCCTACATAATATAAAATAGTGTACATAGCTATACAGCTGCATGTTAACATGCTAACAATAGCATTGAGAGAAATAAGAAATGTGATTTTGATCTTGTGTTGATTTGTTGGCAAGAACTTTGGACAGAGATTTGCTAAATTCACGTGCAAAGGTCAAACAGCAGAATGAACTCATATTTATTGGTTATAGGTGCAATTTAGCCAAGAAATCTGTCTATTAGGGCATATACCATATAATGTCTACTATGAAGAAGTCCAGCTGAGTCCAGTTATTAGAATCCTTTTTCTATTTCTATTCTTTGTATTTCTGTACAGAGGAGTAATTTCTCTATAACAGGGATGTGCTATTAGTTCTGCATTCATAATAACAATATCCTGTTCTTATACACTGTTTTCCCTTGTTAGAGCTACATAGGATAGCTTACAGAACGTACCACTATTGATGTTCTTTTTACATGGTTGAAGAACTTTGGCATTACATTTCTTAGAAACATTTCTTAGAAAATACGTCTCTGCTCTTCACAATTGCTCTGCCCAGTACATTGACCAGACCTGTAGGAAAATGTAATACCTTCCATCAAAGCAACTGGTGCATCTGGGGGAAAAATAGAGGGGACACAAAGCCAAGTGCCGGGTCCTGCACTTGGG
>KL266139.1:0-28060 GCA_000699545.1 Podiceps cristatus | reverse complement strand
CCCCCCGTGCACATGCCTTTTGGGGAGCTCAGGCTCCCGCCCGCACCTCTGCGGGTCCCTTTGGTGAAGTTCAGGCGCACGCAGGAAGATGAGTCTCCCCTCTGGGTCCAGACAGCTGCTCCTAAGCATTGCGGGGAAAATCCATTACTGCTTCCCAGTGTTAAACAGTTAAACCAGCTGGATTTGGGGATCTAGAAAATGAGGAGGATGAGATAACTACATGTGCAAGAACATTTGTTTTGAATCCAAACCATTTCCCCAAGTGTATTAATATGAATTACCAGGAGATTGTCTGAGGATTTATATGTGTAGTATTCCAAGAGAAAGAAAGAAAAAGCCTGAGTAGGAATAGTCAGTTTTAAATTAAGATAAATTACTCCAAGTTTCTTTTTAAAATATACGCATGTCCATTGTTTATGATCGTAGAGTTCAAAATGCTGAACGTGTCTGCTGAGAGGATATACGCCTTCCTTGCAAAACTCTTTGCTCTAGTTATTTGAAAGACAGTCTAATAATACTGCAAGGAAAAAAAGGGGGGGGGGAGAGAAAATGAAAGAAAAAGGAAAGTGGGAGAGAAAGAGAAGGAGCAAGAACACACAGGATTATTGACAATTGCTAATCTTTCTTGGGGGAAGGGAGGAGAGTTTTAGGCATAAACTAGAAATTAAATTTTGCCAAGATCTACCAGAATACAGTCTCTCTCCATTTACATAATCAAATAAAAGGTAAGATTCAGCAGCATGAATACTTGACCTACCAGTAAGCTGCTTGTTTCTTAGTGAGAAATAGAGAGACAGAAAAAAATTTCTTTAGGAAGTTAGATCTTTCTCATACAGTTCATATTATACGTGGCACAGGCAGCAGATATAGAATTTGCTACAATATATTAGTTTGATAACATTGTAGAGGGTTTCTCATCAAAATACAGAGATGGGGAATTATAGTTCCAAGGCCTAATTTAATAACAAAGTATGCTGTTGTTAAAACCATTTTTTTGCCTGCGCTCTATAAGCAATGTGTGCATTGTATGAAGAATCTGGGAAGAAAAATTGAAGAATTATGCAGACAAATACTGGTATGTGGCCAGAGCTTAGGAAAACATGTAGCTGCCTCTCAGTGTCCTTATTGCCCATAAAAGAACATTTCACATGGTCAACAGCTCAAATTTATGTGGACCCTTAGGGGTAAATTTTCAGTACAGTGAATAGGAACTCACACACGCAATCGCGTTATTGTTAATGGGAGTTGTGTGGCTACTTCTTCCACTCAGTGCTAGAAATGTGCCCCTTGTCGTAGAAAGCTAACTATCTGCAGGCCGCTCCTGCTCCCTCTCTTCTTCTCCATCAGCAGTGCCAGCCGAGCAACAGAGAGTGGCCCACAGAACCTTTGCCTTGCGTCTTCTCCTCCCGTCCCTCCGCTGACACAGCCGTGGGGAGGGCATGTCCCACCCTGGTAAGGACTGCAGGACAGGAAGCACAACATCCACGATGTGATGCTCTGCCCTTTCCCCGTTGCTGGCTGCCTCTGAGCCTTCCCATGCCTCCCTCTCTCCCTGCCCGGAAACCTTCCACTGTGGTCTAAGTGCTGGAGACATTTCAACAGGTGTAGCAAGTCTTCGTGGCCCTCTCTTCACTTGGATGTAACCAGCATCAGGAGGGTCTTGCCTGCACTGATTCTGCTGGTAACAGATTTTTTTTCTTGGTGCCTGTTTCCAGCTCTTAACCCTGTGGTATTTCTCTAGTGATGCTGGCTGCACTGCATCCAAATAACCATCCAGTCATGACTCCAGCATGATGAAGTAAGACCAGCGCAGGAGGGTGATGAGCTGAAGCGATTGCTTGAAAATAGGTAACCAACAAAAACTTGCCAATAACGATGAGACTTTGCAAAAGAGGACCGATTTTCTTTACTGCAAACAAGCTTTAGGGTGACATCCTAAAACATCAGCAAGTGTGAGGGACAGAAACTTGACTTACATGTGCTTCTTCCCTAATAAGCCAGCTACAGGCACTGGGATGTGAAAAAAAATATCAGATACTGCAAAATTTGGAATGAAATTGTGAATGTCAACAACACCAGAAGCTACTGCTTACTAGCAAGCTGCTGGGCTTTGACAGAATCAACATGCACAAGAACTTTGGGGTAGGTGGTCACACACCGTCTGTATTACTCCATCCCCGTGCTTGGTGATAAGGCCAGGAATGCACCTACCCAGGCAACAAGAGCCCGTCTTTCTATCACAGCCTGACCTGAAGCGCAGATGAGAGGGTTCTAGTGCTTGGGTTGCTGACGGGTGCAGTTGAAGCCCAGTTGTGTCAGGATGATGGTTAATGTGTTTCCAACCCTGAAGTTAGGTTTTCTGCTCTGGCTTCTGAAGTCTGTATGTTTCTTTAAACTTGGCCACAATGCCACGTGGCAGTTCAGACAAGAGATGTTGGCAACATCCAGCCGACATTACGCTCTTGTTTTCATTTACTCACCAAGAAACGCAAAAAACCAGCAATGCAGAAGGTGTTCCTCCCTGTCAGTACTAGTTGCACATCATTCATGAATGGACCACTTCCATGGAGAGAAAGCATAAGGTACTACATGCAGATGTGAAACCATCTCACGCATAGACTCTCCTTTCTGTAAAGCAATGAGATCTATCTAACAGTAAGAAGGTCTGGCATGGAAGGAAACGCATGGCCAAGGAGGCCATTGAAGTTCCAGATAATTTTTGTAGGGTCATCCTTGTGGCCTGTACCACAGAGAACTCCTGCATGATGGAGGAAGAGCTTCGGGACCAAGCCTTCTGTCTGCTTTTTGCAGCACTGGCTAGAGATCAGATACCAGCTTTATTTACCACTGTTTAATTTCTTTCTTTTTAATTGGATGTGTCAGGTACTCAGAATCTTGTTTGGGATTGGTTTCAAAACCCATCATGTTTCTTAAACTATAATAGAACTGGCCATTAATTCAAAGCAGTGCTAATAATGGTCTAGGAGAAACACCAGCTACTAGGAGAAAGAAACGGGAAGGCTGATGAAAGACACCTCCACTTTTAGCCACCTTGATACAAACTCAGATTTAAGTCAGACAAACAAAAATCTCAATGTCTCAATTATACTTTGTTTAATCATATGATTCCCTTTCGCCTACACTAATGGTCAGTCCCCAGCATGTGAGGAAGAAAAGACAGATTAGGGGACAAAAAAAATATATAGAAATACATATATAACTTCCATGCCAGGCCATATATCTTCCTAATTACAGCCAGAGGAGGCTGCCCAGAGCTGTTCCCCGAGCAATGCCGAGGCCCTGAGGTCCCTGCAAGCTGCCATCCTCCTGCCAAGCCGACCTTGGTGAGGAGCAGAGGGCCAGGCAACCGGGAGCTCTGCAGGGAGCACCTCATACCACGCAGAGAGAGCAGGCTGTGGCGGACAATAACAGGGTTCACGGGGGCAGAAGGGGAGTTGCCTGTCTCACGACACAAGACCTGAATATTCTGAGATTTAGTTCTTGGAAGTAAGCTTGCCCACCTTCTCCCCTCCCTCCCTCCCTCCTTCATTTTCTTTTTTGACGTGTAGCCCTGCTCCGAAGTGGGAATCGCCTGCAGGTCCTGATGTAATAGCTGTGCCATATGGTCCCTTCACACAGTGGGAAGGTGGAAAAATCCAGAAGTCCTCCCTCCTTTCATTTTCTTTTTGACGTGTAGCCCTGCTCCGAAGTGGGAATCGCCTGCAGGTCCTGATGTAATAGCTGTGCCATATGGTCCCTTCACACAGTGGGAAGGTGGAAAAATCCAGAAGGAGAAAAAAACCAACAACAATAACAAAAAAACAACAAACCAACAGCAACCCTGGAAAACTTTATGTAGCAGCTCAGCAGAACTACAGCTGTGGCCACAAACAGAGGCAGCAACTGGAATATTACGCATGATGCATAGGGCACGGCAACAGCACACAGCCTCCCCAGAAGGCAGCTGAGCTTTATGTCCCATTTAACTGAGAAACCTCCCCATGTACCGTAAAGCTCCATTAAAGCACACGAGCAGGTGTGGCAACCCTGGTGTTTTCAGTGGTAGATCACTCGGCTCCTCTTGCCTCCGAAGTACCCTCCGCTGGCTGCCTTTCTCCAGGTGTTTGCAGAGGAGCCTAATGAGACTGATTGGGACATGCTGATCAGCTTTCATCATAAGCTGTTCTCTAGCAGTCCGATTAATCAAAACAATGGTATGTGCTGTGCATGTATTTTATGGCTGTACCCAGTTTTGCTTTCAAAACTAAAATAAGACACCTGTTTTCCCCACCCTGTCTTGCTGAGTAGTCCCTTTAAGAGCATAACCTTGTTATCAAATATATGATATACCATCAGAGCTGAGGAGCTTCATACGCACATAAATATCACTCTTCCAGTTTGCGCTTTTTATACTAGCAGAAGAATCTAATGGAAATAAATTCAGTCCGTGGGTCAATTACAGGCTTATTTTCATATTTATGGACTTAATACTTCCACACACAAAAAGATTCTAATGATAGCCTAAGGCACAGAGTAATCAAAACAACAGCTATTGAAAGGGAAGGAACCAAAGAAAAGTACCACTTTGAAATTCTACCCTCATCTCCTGATATTGTTATATACACTACGTAAAAAATACTTTTCCACAAATGAGTATGATTTTTACCTACTTACCGTCAGTGTAACATTAAAAAGAAACCAAAGGCAAGAGTTGTTACTGGAACAAAAGCCACACTTTTTCCACCTCCAAATTCAAGAAATTAATGCTTTGATATGAACAATCAAGCCTCCTTCTTTCTTCTTCTTCCTCCTTGTCCCTGTGTCAGTTAGCAAACGAGGCACGGTTTCACACTTCCTTCACGGATCAGGATGTCCACATGCCCTGCGGTGACTGAAGGATCCCCGGGGGCATCCCCCCATGAGAGACAGCAGGTGCCCATTCCCTCGCTGACTGGCTGCGTGTCTTTGGAGGCTTCACTGCTGCCTCAGGGAAGGGGAAGAGGGAAAGCCTAAGCTTTAGAGGTGCCAGGATAGGCAGCAGAGAGGTATGGACTTCCGAGGGGCTAAAGGAGCTGCTGTCCTGCCCGGCCCTGCCCTGCCCTGTGGAGGAGCCCCTTCTCCCCTGATGCTGGCCATGGAGGGCACGCAGGAGGCACCCCCTCCCCTGCTGCTGTCACCTGAAGCAGTCCCCTCCAAGATAACTCAGAAATTTCCTCTTAAGTATCAGCAGTGCATATAGGTATTTGTTATCCCAGCTTGTTTTCATGTATATTTTATGTACCAGGCAAGGATGTGTGAGGGAAGAAGGGAGCATGTTTAAGCTTTCGATGCCAACTGGAGCAAGAGAGACTTGCACAAGCTATCACTGACCACTTCATGCATTGCGACTTCATCATGTTGTTTTTTGAGTTAGTTATTTGTTAACAGTCACTGGATTGGAGCGTCTTGCATTTGATTAGATAAATGATATGTTGTTACTTTGAACATTTTGTGAAGTCATAATAATCTCTGTTGACAATTCATCTATTGGTTTGGTGCAATGTTTTCTAGCCATCAAGAGGATCTTTATGAAGCTGAATTCAATGCAAAGGGCCCTAAACCTCAAGCCTTCTCTAGAAATCTGACATGAGAAATAGCAAAAGAAAATGAAATATTTTCCTCATTTGCTGATTATTTCCACAGCCCCTGAATGCCTATGAATAAACTCTGCCACACCACCTGACACAAGAAAAATAGCCATACAGGAAGCTTAATATTTGCTGTAACCTCAGTTTCCTGGAGCTGGAGCGCTCCCTTAAATAATTTACAGCTCTAAAAGTGAGATAAGACTATCTCCAGTTCTGGCTTTGTTGTGTGTCCTGGGTTATTCTAAACCACTTTCTGCAAGGGACATCCATCATTACAGACCCAGCTTTACCTTCATCCTACATAGACATCTGAGAGACAGCGACTGGAAAGAATGCCAGAACTGGAGATAGTCTGATGTCATTTTAATGATTGTAAATTATTTAAAAAAGAATACCACAGCCAGCGTCCCAGTCATTTGAAAGTGTTTGCTAAAAGGTCTTGAGTGACAATCTCTAGTACACATACGCAATGAAAATAAGGTTAATGACTCTCATTTGAGAGGGAAGAAGTACATAGTGCAGGAGAGCAATTGTTCAATTTTACACCGCAGGACTCTCGATAAAGGAAACAAGTCCACTCAGGAACGACTCCATCAATTTTTGCTACATTCCAGTAGCATTAATAAGATCAATGGTATTAAAAGCAATAAAACACTCAGTCTACCTCGGACCCTAACTTCCACCCGCTCCACTCAAAATACTAACTTCAGCTGACATCACCAGTATCTAGCATCAGATTTGCTGGGGTCCAGGGGACAGAGAAGTTACAGAAGCTGCCAAAACGGTTTTGCTGCAGCTAGAAAGGAAGCAAGAAGGGGAAGAATTATGAGGACAGTAACAACTGTTGCGATAGATTTGGATATGAAACTGCCCTGGCAGCTGTGACCCTATACTGAGCTTAGCAGTGGGCAGTGGGGAGCTTCCTAACCCAGAGGGTAAGAAGGTAGGGAAGCACCACAAAGATCACCAAGCTGACCTCTTGCCTCAGGAACCAAAATGGCTCGGACTGTGATCTTTTCAACTGCCTTCTCCAAAAGGAAATTTTGAAGACAGTGCAGTAACTGAAAAGACACCAGCAATGTCAAGAAATGTTTTCTACGCAGTATTACAAACTCTTTCACCACAGGTTACGGCACGTGTCTTCTCTGCCATACAGGCATTATCTCATCTCTTTAAAAGACGGGTAAGTTCAGCACAGAGGTCATATCCAAAGTCACGTACAGAGCTGGGAATTAGGACCCATCAAATTGCACTACGGCAATGTAAGACACGGTATCCACTGACTTCAGGTGGAAGCCCAGCATAAAAAACCAAAGATGAACTCCTACCATTTGAGGAGCTTTCCACTTACACACATGTGTTCAGAGCACTGTATACTGGCTCCAGGTCCTCAAACCATGGGAAATGGCAGGCTTCCTCATGGCTGCTACGGTTGTGTTCCTCATTTCAGGCCATTGTTCCAGGCTGTATCTTTTGTTTGGGCCTTGGCAGGCAGTAAGACAGAGAATGCTAATGAATGTTTTCGCTCCGAGCGCAATATAAGAGAAGCATCTCATTTTTATTTTCTTTCCTGTGAGTCTTGAGTTTTAAACTTGAGCTATGCAATGGAAATGAAATTCCTCTTAAAATGATAGGCTCTCTCCTTTGTGCAGATAGT
Organism: Podiceps cristatus; assembly: GCA_000699545.1. Lineage (NCBI taxonomy): Eukaryota > Metazoa > Chordata > Aves > Podicipediformes > Podicipedidae > Podiceps > Podiceps cristatus. The sequence goes on along the minus strand of KL266139.1, from coordinate 20,776 downwards.
CAAAAGACACTGGATAAGCCACTTCTCAGGCAAACCCGCACAGCCTTAAATGTTAGAGAGCAATACAGACATGCAATTTATTGTTGCAGAATGGAAACTCTTGGATATTTATTGGTAAAAATAGAAAATTTCTCTTCTACAATTTAGGCCTCAAGTACTGGCTGTACTTAGATATTTGATACGGGTGATTGTGTTGCTTCAAAATTGGTAGGAGAAGCTGGCATCATCATAACAACACTTCTGGCTTCAGGTTGTTTCACCTAAATTTTACCTCAAGAATCATCGGTGATCTCTTGACTTTTGGAGAGGTTCTCAGTGGTGGTTGACAGCAGCACCCTCAGCATCCCTGCTTATCCTGAATGTGCAACGTAGGAGAGTCTCTTTTATACGTATGCACACACATGTCATCTGGCAGAAACAGAAGTCAGTTTATCCTGGGTTGATCGCACCTGTCTGGTGTAGGCAGAGCTCCTAGCTTTCTAAAACTCTCAGGGAATGCAGCCAGGAGTTTGAGGCCTAATTAAATCATCTCCCCCAAATTTCTGGCCCTCTGCTGGCTGCAATTTTCCGAAAGCATGCAAAGAGTGGATTTGACTTTCAGCAGGCAGCGTTGAGCATCCGCAGCCACCACCGCCTCCCAGGGAGCTCCTGCCTGTTTGACAGCTTTGAAAATCATCAAATCATTAAAGCTACTGTTTAAATTAAGAGCAAGGACCTAATTTTAGGTACCTGTCTCTGAAATCCATGTGCAGTCATTGCCATCATTTCAGAATTCCTCGCACTAGGGACAGAACAGGACTTCCTCGATCCTAACTTCACACATCAGCTCATATACTCTTGACCATCCCCTTCTCATTCCTTTTCCTAGTGAAGTTGTCTGTGCCACCCCTTTCCTGAGCCTTAAAATAAATTAAAGATCTTGGTAAGCTGTATTTATGGGTAGATAGTCTGTGCGTAGACATACGCTCGCACATGTGCATATCTAAATCAACGTTCTTAAAAAGCTTTACTGTGTCTTAATACATATTGTATATCATCAGTGGAAGTTTTCACTGTGTTCATAGAAAGGTGTGTGTGTGTGTCTGAGTGTGTGTGTATGAGAGAGAAAGAAAGAGCAAGAGAGACAGACGGAGAGAGGGAGAGAGAGTGCACCAGGAATTATCTATGCATAAAGAAATTAAAAGAGAATATTTTTCCAGAGCAATTGAAGCCCATCTCCTGAACAATGACGACAGCTCCTCATTTTCGACAACAATAGAGGGCACGTAGGAGTCAGCTCATTAGAATATCTGTGGCTCTTTTCTGTTCTCTCTGCATTAAGCCCCCATAATGTCAGTTGTCACTTATTAATGACAATTAACTAGTAATCAGCAGTGAGACTCTTCGAGGTGGTCCTTGCCTGACAGGTGAAGAAAGAGAACATTGCGTAGTGCCATGCAGTGACATGGAACCTTCAAAGGGAGCACGGCATTTCCATAAATTATTTCAGAAAGAAATTTTCTTTTAGACATTCTCTTTAAAGCATTAGGATCTTTAACCCTAGAAGGACTATACAGTTGCAGCTGTCCTCCCCCCCACCCCTCCCCCCCCTTATCGCTAGTATTGGATAAAATTGGAAGGCAGCCTGATCTGTCATGTAACCCAATTCCCATCTGGGGCTGGAACAGCTATCAACCCACTCTGCTGAAACTATAAATACCTTCCCTTGATACTCAACCTTAAGTGCTCACTTAAAATGATGCCCAGATATCAATAGTGAAGTTGCCAACTGAGAGCAGCTAGGTGGATGGCCAGTACAGACTGCCACACATCTATTATAATGTCTTTAAAAATTAAACGGCTCGCCAAGTGCCCAATTTATGTGCATGGGCAGCCTATGAAATCGCACCACCTTCTCCACTGTTTCTGGTGGCTTTTACACCCACTTGTTGTCTTGTCTTAAATGAGATGGTAACTACTGCTGTGAGGACAGGCTGAGAGAGTTGGGCTTGTTCAGCCTGGAGAAGAGAAGGCTGCGGGGAGACCTGATTGCGGCCTTTCAGTACATAAAGGGGGCCTATAGGAAAGAGGGGGAGAATCTTTTCAGTAGGGACAACGGTGACAGGACAAGGGGTAATGGTTTTAAGCTGAAACAGGGTAGGTTTAGATTAGATGCAAGGAAGAAATTCTTCACAATGAGGGTGGTGAAGCACTGGAACGGGTTGCCCAGAGAGGTGGTGGAGGCCCCATCCCTGGAAACGTTCAAGCCCAGGTTGGACGGGGCTCTGAGCAACCTGATCTGGGTAATGGTGTCCCTGCTCACTGCAGGGGGTTGGACTAGATGGGCTCTGGGGGTCCCTTCCAACCCAAAACATTCTATGATTCTATGATTCTATGATACTGTTACTAGCTGTTTTCACAGAAACCAGCATACTCAGGGCACTGATCCCTGATTGCTATTGCAACACAAATTTGATGTAGCTACTGCTCTTAGAAAGGCTGAAGTGGGAAAAAAAAAAAAAACAACCACCAGCAACAAGACAACCACTACATTTCCCTCATGCAAAGCTCTGCTCTGTGCTCCCCTCCCTGTCCTATGCAACACCGGGCAAAGAGCACTCACCATCACAGTTCATTCAAACTCTTTGCTTAGGTTTCCCTCCTTCCCTCTCCTTCTTCTCCCTGACCCTCCAGCTTTTGAACAGACACTCCTGCAAGGCCTTTCCATCGAATACTTCAGCTGTCCACTACAAAACCTTGTTTCCTTCCCGAGACAAATTCAGCCTCGTTCCATGCTTCTCGCAAGAGGTCAGAGAGGTTCCCAAACATCACTCAGGCATGCTCATATCTTCCGGCACAGAGCCCCTTTGAGCTTTACCTAGCTAGGTCCCCTTTTGTTTCCCAACAGGCAAACGGGCCTTCCAGCCTTTCCCTTTTCACCCCTCTCAGTCCTAGCTTTCAAAACCCTTGCTGTCTGCTCTTGCTAGTAGCAATTATTCTCCTCTCATTTCTTTTTCCTGTCTTTTCCGTCTTCTCACAGTGGATCTCCAAGCTCCAATTCTTTTTTGTGCTGCTTTTACCTTTCTGATGGCTGCTGATTGTTCAACTCTGTTCTTAGTTGTTCCTCGGTCCTATTTCTACTTTGCACTTTTCCAGATTCCTAGTTGTCAAAGCACACTTTAAAAATGTGAAATGTGACACTCAGCAGCCCCCAAAACTTGGGCGGAGGATCCCCATGCAATGTTAAGTCTAGACCTGCTGCCTTTTTTAGAGCAAAGCTATCTAATTTTTCACATTATCCCGCCACGGAAAAGTAGTGATGAGAAATAGTAGAGACATTTAATGCTAAATGCTACAAACTTTAGGAAGATAGCATTTTAGAGGCAGCTAAGAATGCAACTCTCCCTTGAACATAAAGGCACATACAACTGTGAAAAGAAATGTGCTATACAGTGCCTCCCTGAACCACATTTTATCATCATGCTACACACTCGGATACTACTATATATAATTATTAATACAGCATGCCCATCGCAAACATGCTGAGTGTGTTTGACCTTGGGCTGCCAAGTAATATACCAATTGTGGGCAGCGTCTGAGGCTGTGGTGTTCTTTAGAGACAGCATTTGCACATTAATAAACTTAAAGCTTGTTTACTGGGAGAATTTTCCAGTTAAACCATGATGGTTACACTGGTAGCATTAGGCCGTTTCCCTGCCACAGAAGCCCTGGGCAGTTTTTCTTATTACAGAATAAAAGTGGCTTTTTCCAGTTTGGCTTAAATTGCTTCCAAAGTACTTTAGTCTAAATTGAAAAAAAAAAGGCCAGAATAAAAATGCCTAGGGAGTGACTTATACGAGTGAGAAAAGCCATTAACAAATCTCACATCCTACCTACAGCGGGTCCAGCTTTCCCTTGGAAGACGGGGTGAACGGAAGCGAGCTAATACACAACTTTTTCACCTTTGTAAGTACTGAGCAATGAGATGTCAAAGACCCTGAAGCCAAGGGGCAGCGTTTTCAAGAGCCACTTCTTGTGCTGATGGGCATAGCAGGTTAAGCTGAAGAGGTTGTCTAAAACCATAGAATTTTGTACCCCTTTATCAAGACTGAAATCCCCTGCTCTCCCATTCCTCTCCCTCCCAGTCCACCCCCAAACTCCTCCTTGCCATGCTGGAGACTGGGGGGAGAGCAGGGAGAAGAGGATGCTCTTGACACTGAGCCTGTAGCGGTGCTTCCATGACAACAAATAAGATGCTACATGTTGGAACCGTACAGTGATGAACTAAGCTCAACCAGGCTTTGAAGAAGAAGGCTAGTTTTTACATAACACTGCTACTCAGAAATGCTTGGGTTAAACCATAATTTCTTTGCACGTCCCAATACACTGTGCCGTACTGGGGGGAGAGAGGAAGGTGGGAGCAGCAGAAATGTTGGTTTTCACTAGCTGGGTTTCACTTTCAGAGGCAGCCTTCAGGATTTTACAGCAATGGTCTCCACTAGCTGCAGAATGGTGGCAAATGGTGCATGACCCAATCTGTCTGTCTGCATCTGAAGACGATGTCCATTTCCAAGATAGAGCAATGTATCCTGCCATTCAAAAATACAAAACCTCGTGATTTCAAGTACTTCAGTGGGACCGATATTTGACCTCTGCATTATGCAGACTTGAGTACCCAAACTCCTCTGCAAGGAATGTCAAGGAGTGAAGAAGGGATTCTGAGCACGGTGATACACAGTACAATATAACGAAGCTGAAGGGCCAGCTGGCAGGTTAATGTCTTTTGCCAAACTGATTTAGCACCCACCAACCCACTAGTGAACTTACTTGGAAGAAACTGCTTGATTTTAGCTATTGGACCTTCCATTCCAGACTATATTGGACTGAACTCAACTACTTATTCTGATGATAAACTTTCTGGGGAGTAAGGAACTGTGCCCGAGAGCATGCTCTAGTGGCTAGACCTCTACCTGCTGGTCAGGAGCTTTAGGTGCTCTTTCTGACTACATGCTGCTTAGCATGCTGCTTTCTGGATTCCACCATTGTGTGTCATCTTTTGGGTAGGAACTACGGGTACCACTTTTGTGCTTCACAGACAGGCTCAAATACAAACTTCGGTTTGTACACACTGTAAGGAGGCAGCTTTGGACGAGTTGTGGTGTGTACCTGGAGAGACGACTTCCACCTGCATGACCCTGAAGGCTGGCCTGTATTTGCCTAATGCGTCCCATCAGCCCTTAGGATTTCATAATGTATGCTGCTCTGAGCAAATGAATCAGCTCTGGACTCCTACAAGAGCAGATGGGTTGCAGGCAACCAGACTCCAACCCTCCTTCCTCAAGTGACCACGTGGCGTTTAGCCGCAGGTGTCCTACATCTGACAAGCCTGGTTGGGAACCTGTCAGGCTTTAACCTCCATCTTCAGACAATGCTGACACAACCACTCCGGACAGAAGTACAGTACCCTGTCACTATATTAAATTTGTTCAGAATTATGCTCTACTGATGGTCAACCCATTGTGCCCTAAACAATTTAGAGAAATGCTTTTTTAAAAAGAATGAATAATTTTAACTGTTAACCCCCCTCCACTTTTTTTTACACTAAGAAGTTTATCCAGAAGTAAAAAACATAAAAATCCTGACAACCTGGCCATAGCTAATCAGATTTAAACTTTGTGTTTTTTAGAGTGAAGGGGGGAAAAAAACCAGAGGCAACAACTACAGTAATTAGCATAAAAACTTACTAGACACGTTTTGACCATGCTGACCCTGATTCAGCAGGTCACTAGACAGGACAGAAGCATGGAATGTAAAAAGAGTAATCTTTACAACAGAGTAACTGGAGCTTCTCATTCTCAGTGGGAAGGTCTACAGCTTTTATAATCATCACCTATTCTAATATTGGTTGTCTGAAAATAAACAGGTCCATCGCCACATATCAGTGTTTGCCGTTCTGATCTCTCGGTGCTCAACTATTCTAAAATCAGTTTTGCGATACCACTAGTCAAAATCCAAAGCTAATGAAGATGCTGGATAAAGAAGCCCATTTCATAAATTATACTAACCTCAGGTAAACTGCATCATCTAAATAGAGTTGTAAAATGTTCTCCTTTTTTACAACGCATGCAGTTTTGGGTATTGATATTTTCACTTAGCTATGACACTACCTTTGACTTGGAATAGCATCTTTCATCCCAAAATGTGGTCACTCCACCTACCCGTGAGATGAAGGCGACTATACACAGTGACGGAGAGAAGCTGTGCAGAGCCACATGAAACATTAGGAGAAGAAACTCAATCGGAACAGCAGGGAAAGCAAAAATTTGGAAGAATCATACTATCTAGATTAGTATCTGGCCAGTAAATTGGGGTTAGCATTCTATTCTCATACATGGACCGAAAAAGACCCTGCTTTAAATCTCAGGGAACAGATGGTGAAATCCCACTTCCTGCTACTTTCATGCTGGGAGAGTAACTCAATACTGAATCAGCCAGGAGACTGACACCTACAGAGCTGCGAGAACACTCCGCATGGAAACCGGCCTCTCCTTGGAGGTCTCCTAACCAGGACCCCTGCCATATTATTTAAAGGATATCACATGCTCAAATTTGAAATGGCTTTGGAAATTGCAGGCAGAGGCTGATGCAGTGTGCCTCAATTAGTCTAATGCAAGATCATGTGTATATTTTTATGCCTTTATACCTAATTGCAATTGCATTTTAGTGGCCTGCCCGGTAAGGAGAGATTATGTATTACCAGTGTAACTACCCAGAGAAAGCCCTAACAAAGATATGTTGCAGAAGACATTAGTGAATATCCCACCAAATGCTATTTAAAAAGAAGAAAAAAAAAAAGCAGTCATTTCATTCGGGAGTAATGTCAGCAGTACACAGATCTCTCACACTTGCAGAGGTTTGCATCAGCTTCAAAACAGCAAGACAGAAAAGTGCACAGAAGCAGAAATCGAACCTGTGAAAGACAAACCAAGATCTTCCCCTCTGAGAACAGGTAAAAGCAAATAGGTAAACACTGGCAATGTAATGCTGAAAAAATGTAGCTTTATGCATCTCTGAAAAAAATCAGATACAATGGATTATGAATACATCACAAAATAGGTATGCAGGCCTACAGAGACTACTGTGGGTTTTAAGGCTCTTGCATCTCTTTTCTTCAAGATGGTCCTGAAAGGCTATGTGGTCTTCCACGTAGTAGCTTTAGTAGCTACTAGTAGAATAGCACAAACTTACCTTTGTTGAAATTTTGTTGAAATAAAGAAGAAATAAACCTGCAAACCAATTTTGAGGAAAAGAGTAATTCGGTTTTAAACTGTGCAATCCTTTTTTTTAAAGGAAATTTTTCAGAAATATGATATTCAAACAAAAGTGGCAAAAATCCAAAGAATAAAGATCATACTGTCACTGTGCTTCATTTTGTTAAGCAAGTGAAACATGAGAGCCCTCAAATTTTCATCTACTTCATATTTCAGTCTTAGAAAGTGTTACATCAGCACAGTCGCCAGGTAAAGCTGCTAGTTTATTCTAAATGGACTTTCTTCAGACACTGGCACAGATGATGAGTGATTGTCCAATTCTGAAGCTATCAGAACTGAACGGATTTAGCAACGTCATAAACACCTCTCGAGGGAGTCACCTGGTGTTGAGAACTCACTTTACATGCCGTGTTTCAAAATGAGTTTTAATGGATTTACATTAGATTCAAACCCACTTTAGAGCTATTATTTCTCCCTTTCAACCTTTTCACCCACGACTGCAATGTAATACAGCGTATTCTACAATCACATGTTTGCAGGCCTGTGGTAAAGTAAACAAAACTTCAAAGGGTTATTATTTAAAGACTCTGTATTACAGCCATAGGCCTGACTGTTATTCTTCCTCACCACCCCTTGGGCCCAAAGCACATAATCACCCAGTAATTGAACTGAAACGTCTAAATGGCCAGATCCCCTGAAGGACATAGGTAGTTAGCAGTGAAGAAAGTAAGGGACATTTAAAAAAAAAAAAAACCACTCAGGGCACTTTCCTGCACTACTTGGAAATGCTATGTAAATGTAACTGACCCGGCCCTGCTGGGCTCTTGCAGAAAATAGAACAATGCGTGGATATTCCTGGGGTTGTAACTAAAGTAAAGATTAAATGTAGAACTGTGCTGTATCTGGAAGCAAAAGTCTTGCATTCAGATCACTTGCAGAAGAATTGAGAAGGAGCAGAAATATACGTATGTACACAGAAGTATATATAACATAATAGCATCACTAATACCATGTGAAAGCAAACCCCTCTTGGTCCTCATATTTAATAGCCCCTCCAAAAAGTGTAATGGATAGCAGATCCCAGGCTTTCATACACTGTAACTGTCAAAGCACTCGGGAGATAGAGAAGTGAAGGCTCTGACAGTTCTCTTTTACATTCTAAATGACATCTGCATTCAACAGAACAGAAATAAAGATTAAGGGAAACACCTGATATGATAGCACTCAGCTTACCTCAAAATGCAATATTTAAAAAGTACAGAGAAACACAGGTCTGCCTTCTTGTACTGTAAGTAAAAACTGGTGTCAAAGCCTCAGAGGTCTCTGCTGCCAGAAAGGCAAGCGCCGCAGCATCCAACGGGCTACCGGGGCAGAAGCCACAGCCATTTACTATGCAACTGTTGAAATCCAAAGGTGTTTTGCCTGAGAAGAAAAGGAGGAGACGGCCTTTCAATGCACACAGAAAACAGCTATGGGCACGGGCATAGGAAAATTAGCTTGGCCGAAACCTTCGCAGCCCTTTCCGCACTTCAGCACCCAGCAGAATGCCCCTGGCTAACTGATGGCACCCCACTGATTGGGTACCGGTCGCAGTACGTACCTACCACAAACCTCTTTTGAGGGGTTATTAGTATTACAGCTTTGAATGAAACACGTCAGCGTACAGATCACGAGAGATGATTTTGAATAGACTTTTGCTGGTTGATTATAGAAACGATGCCTCTTATTGCTGGAATAACACCTCAAAGGCAATATAATGACGACATGACAATGTATGTAAATCAAGAACTGCATGTGGGTTTATTTTACACTTGAGAAAACAGTGGATTTAATTGTGTGAACCAAAATGTACTGTACAATATTAATGATAAAACATCAAAATGTATAATTCATAGTGCATTGCTTGCTTTATTTTTATTTATTTATTTTTTTTGTCAGATAGTTCCTTTAAGTACATGCATCTGGAAAGATGCAGGTGCCAGTAAAATTTCTCTATTTATATCAAGCTGCAGGAACTAAATTTTATTCAAAAAGTGTGGTTTTACATTATATACACAGAAATCGAATATAAAATGACAATATAAAAAGTTAAAAGAGAAAGCATACAGCCAGAAGGTACAAAGAAAGTTGAACAGTTTAAAATGGTACGATATGTAACATGTACTTTTTTAAGCTGATGCTGGCAATTTACAAGGAACAGAATCCAACATTTGCCCCATTTTTTTTGTTTTCATTTACCAATGCAGCACACTATAGAAAGGTCAGCTTGTACCAAAGCTCAACATTTGTAAATAACTATAAACTGCAGTATCATAACTGTTAGAGTAGATGAATCAATAAAAAACAGTTAGCTCCTGCTACTTAGTAAATCACATAAGAAGGCAAGAAACTTTATGAGGTTTTTTTGGTTTTTTTTTTTTTTTTTTTTTTTTGCCAAAAAGTGGCAATTCTCAGCATCCAGAGGGTTTGGGCATAGTGGCAACTTGGTTTGCTTTTTTATTATTATTATTATTTAACTTATACAGTTGTGGCTTCCTAACCCCTTGAGTACTACACAGCTCTCCTTCTTCCAAGGACTGCATGCACAATTTCTTCACAAACCAGTTCTGCATTGAAAAAAAAAAAAAAAAAGCTCATTCTATTTAAAAAAAAAAAAAAAAAAGTTCTGCTTCCGACACAGCTTTTATTTGAATGAAATGCCTTTAAGCCTTTTGTTTTGGTTTTTTTTTTTCCTTATTTACCGATTTAGTCACTGGGAAAGGCACAGAAATGCTATTACAGTTCTCAGAGGGTTAAAACTTGACACTACCAGGTTCTGTGACCTTTATTGTCATGGCAACTTTGTAATTTTAGGATGTCTCTTTATCATTGTTCTTTGTGTCTTTCTTTACGGCTAAATTAATGTCTCTCAATAGTGTCTCCCACTATATTCTACAAAAGATAGCTTAACATCAAGGACAGATGTTGAAAATAAAGGTCAGACTTTGACTCACAAAAAATAAAAACAGAAACAAAAAATAACCATGCACAGATCAGACAAAGAGCATATAAATATAACTACAAAATAAGTGTAAGAAAAACCAAGGTCCAGATAGGCAGTTCAGCAACAAAAGTAAGACTGATTTCAGAGGCTCAGGTCAGGCCTAGTGCAGTACTATGAAGAAGTTTAGTGCAATGTTCCTGTGGTCACTTGCATACCTGGCTGCTTACCTGGACGCTATTGTTTTTCTAACTCAGTTACATAGATCAGATGGTCCTCTGGGGACTTGCCATGTGTTTTGCTAAGGTGCAGTTTGACTGCATGCTTGCTTGCAAAAGTTCGGTTACAGAGCTTACACTGGAATGTGGAGCCCAAGTCCTCCTCGGCAATTCCAAGTGAGCCCAAAGTCTTGTTTGTGAGGACTTTTGAAACATTCTGCTGTTCTTGAATCTGATTAAGTGGCAACTTTGACAGATCCTTCAAACTAAACCCTAGGTGTGTCTCTAAGTGACTTATGTATGTAGAAGCAGTCCTGAACTGAGAGGCACAATCATTGCAAAAGAAAACAGGATGTCCTGTGTCCAAGTTCTTTAAAAATTTAGTTCCACCTGTCCTCCTTAACTGATACTTCACATTGGCCAGCCAGTGGCTAATTGTGGTCATTGAAAGACCAGTAAACTTAGAGATGTGTACCCGCTCTTGTGGACCTAGGTCCGACATAATGTATTTGCCTTCTGGGGTCTCCCTCAAGCTGGAAGCAAACTGGGCTTGAAGGATCAGAAGATGCTGAGGGTTCCAGTTGGACTGTCTGCCCTTTCTCTTGTGTACTGGCGACAGTTCATCCAGAGCTTCCTCAAAACTGCTCCCGTCAGCATCAGACTTCTCTGACACGGTAGACGGAGTTGAAGACTTGGGTGTCAAACGCCCTGTCAGGTTCTTCACCATATCGGAAATATCCAGCAGGGCACTCTCCCTTAGTGGGGACGAGGCAGAGTCAGCCACACTGGAAACAAGAGGTTTGTTTTTGGACTTGGTTAAATCAATAGGCTGATCACTGTTCTCATAGTAATACCGGTCAATAGCATCAGCCTGCTTGACTGGAGTGGTCGGGTAAATGGGTTTGTCCAACATGCTGTTGCTAATTTTGTACAGCATGGCCAAAGGGTCCAGAGAGGGGCTTACCGGCTTAGAAATTTTGCCTAAGTGGGTATTCATAATGGACTGCAAAGCGCTCAATGGATTAATGAAGGATGGCTCAGGTGAATGATCTGTGATGATTCCTAAATTGTTACAGCCGTTTGCAACCTTTGTTTTAAGCGGCTCTGTACCATTTGGCGTATGTGCTTCTGCTGGACTGTCCTTTTTGACCTTCTGGACTTCTGTCTCGGGGCTCTTCTTCTGCTGTTGTTTGTTACTTATTTCTTCTGCTTTTGGGAAGTCCTTGTTTTCTTTAGCAGCAGGTGACATGGGTTTGACTGGCGAACTCTTCTCTTTCTCCAAAGGCTTTTCTTCCTTCTTCACGCTGATTTTACCTGTAACTTTCTCCACCAGTTCTTCCATAGCTGATACATTGCTCTTGTGAGGTGGGGGTGTGAGATTGCCCGGGGAATGGATGAGCGCATTGTGTTCTGATGACAGTGATTTTACACTGCTGGCGTAAGACGGCTGCATTTGAACGCTCTGCACCGCGGGCTGAAGGGGTTTGACTGTTCCTGGGAGCTGGTAAGCTGCATGAATACTGGGATATCCTCCCCAGGAAGGTGCTCCGTTCTGAGCTTTGCTGATAGCTGTTGTCACCGTGTTCTCCAGGGATTTCAGTATGTCTATCCCGCCTTTAGGACTATCATCTAGGTCCTCCTCTCTGAGGTACTGATACAAAGCTGTTGGCTCAAATTTCTCTGCAGAGTCCTCATTCTCTTCTTTAATCTTTTTCTCTGTTTCACTGACCACCACCTTTTCCTTCTCTAGGTCTTTCTTTTCCTCTGAGTTTGTGGAGCCCACTGGGGAATCAGGCTGCTTTTTAATGTTGGAGGCTGGCAGCCTTGTGTGTGTGGTGGGTGGAAGAGGTATAGACTGTATCTTCTCCTCCACCACAGGGTCCAATACTAGCTGTTTGCCTTTTTTGGAAGCAGAATTGGTCACCTTCAAGAAATGACCAGTGACCATCATGTGAGCCGTGAGCTGCTGCAAAGTGTCATGGGAACTGCCACATTCCATGCATTTCAGTATTTGGGCTTTGCGTGCCTCAAACTGCCAAGTGTAGCTAGCACCATTTTGATAGCCATAGCGGTTGTTTGGAGTCACGTAGGGGTTGGCAGTTTTCTGATCCTTTGCAGACTCACCCAGTGAAGCTTCTGCAGTGATCCCCGTTGGCTCAGGTGAACAAGGAGAAGCTAAGTCCTGAAGTGCTCGCTTTTTGGTAGAAGGGACCAATTTAGTGATGGCTGGTACTGGCTCCTTCAGAGGCACTTTCTGGTAATGCTTTGTTTTTATCATATGGACGCTGAGGTCTTGTAAAGACTCAAACGAATGCCCACAGTACATGCACTTCAGCACTTTTTGGGCATCCTCTTTGCCTTCCATTTCCATAAGTGATCGTTTTCTAGGCTTTGACCACCGTTTTGTCTTATCAGCTTCTTTATCTCTGTTGTCATCACGATAATGTCCAGTTTCGTTCATGTGCACTGTTAGCTCCACCAGTGTGTCATAGGCTGCACTGCAGTCTTTGCATCGGAACTTGCTAGCACCGGTGAACACAGACCCATAAAGTTTATTGTTTTGCCGGTAAAGCTGTACTGTGCTGAAAAGACTAGGCTCTGGGAGAAGTCCGTACGATGAGGTCTGCTGCAAAGTTTTAGCTAACGCAGCTTGGTGCCAGTCATAACCTGAGCCACCACTGTTACTATTACTGTTACTTGTATTACTGGTAGTTGTACTGGTACTAGTGTTGGTACTGGTAGTACTCGTACTCTGGGAATTGGCATTCGTGTCAGGACTGGTGGTGTTTTCGTTCTGGCTGATCCCGTTGTTGCTGGTGGTTGGATTGGATTTCTTTAAGTCCAAAGCTAAACTGGACCAGCAAGTCTCTGAAAGCAAATTTGCATACACAGCTTTTATTTGTGCCAAGCTGTCCTGTGGATAGGAAACATTGTCTGTGCACTGAGGATCCTCTTTCTCTTCTTTAGAGGAAGTGCTTTTGAAATGGGCCAGCTGATCGCTGTTTTCACTAAACGGTGAACCATAGCCTGCATCCTGATTAGTTGCAGTGCTGACTGGGGAGTTCTGGTAGCTTTGAGCCTCTTTGATCTCCGCTTCTTCATTGCACAAATACTCATTCTCCTGGATGTCCAGAGACAGCCCATCATCTTCCACGCTGTCTTCATCTATTTCTGCTGCTTTCAATTCCTCCTCAGGAACATATGCTAAAATACAGGAGGGGAGAGGCAGAGGGGGAAACAAGACAAAGTTATCGAACATGCACATTTTACATCGTTGCTGTCTTCTGTACTAAAAGCAGTAACCATAAAGACAAATTTTGAAGATACATCCAGAAACCAAACTCACCATCACTCACACACTCCCCCTATAAATCCACATACTCTGTCCTGGTTACAGTTTGATATCAGTGCTATCTAAGAATAAACTTTGACTTCAGCAGTAAAATATGTGCCAGGACCACAGTAGATACCATAATATCAAAACCAAAATCAAACAAAGAGCCTACTAAACCAGTTTTTATCCATTTAAAAAATGTCCTGGCGCTGAGCTATATTTACTGCACTACATATGCGCAATATGTTGGAGCTGACCTGCACCCCTCAGACCAAGGCGCTCGGAACCACTGGCTCTACCAACTCCATCTCGACAGGGCTGTCTTTTCCAGCAAACTGGCTTTAGCTACAGCTTCAAGGGCCATTTCTGTGTCACTGACACCTGACTCTAACTGAGCTATATGGGGCAAGTGTGTCAGGTCAGCTGTTCCAGGGTCTGCTGGTGGCTGGCTGTACTGTGCCCATCTGAGAGAACAGCAGCTTTCAATCTCACAAGGTGAAGAGAGGAGTAAGACTATGACTGTTTTCTGAAATGCCTAGGATATACTTTGCCTCCTGTTATGATCTGATGTGGGTCCTGCATTTACCGTTTTGAAAACAGCAGTCGGCAACTAAAAGTAAATATTAGAGATTAATTTTTTTAAGTAACAGACCAAAAACTGGAGACCTCCATCCCAGCTTGATTATTGGCTTACGGTAAATATCAAACTTTGCTATTGTATTGCCACCTGGTGAAACTATATAATCTTACCAAACTATGTGTTTATCTATATCAAACTATTTTTTCAACTAGCAAATGTGATATTCATGAGCAGATGGCCATTACATCAAAACACATTTACTCCAAGGGCTCAATTCACAGAAGTGGCTTACATGTACCTAAGTGATAAATGTACACTTTCATTGCAAAGCAGAAAACATACTTGTACACATTTCCTTCCAGTTTTGTAAAAGAAGCTTAAAAAAAATCACAATGATAATGGAATGTAGATCATTTATAAGCGTGTCAAGGTAGAAAACATGGATTGTGAAAAATTTTCAGTAACTGAATAAAAAAATTCCTCCTTGTCAGGTGAACTGTGCAGCAAATGATGCTGAAATGTGGGCTATGTCCTTCCATGGTACAACACTGAAAGAAAGCCAGAAAAAGACGCACTTTTTCTGGCTTTCTATGTGATATGAAAAAACCCCATATTATCACGTTAACAAAGCTGAGGTCTTCTTCAACTGGGAGGAGTGCAAGTACAAGTTGAGCTTCTTTTTGTACATAGCTGCTAATATATTCTGAAACTTCCTTTCTGAAAAATAAAAAACAATCTTCTCTGATTGCATTATGAACGCTTTTTGAAACATTTTTTTTTCTTTTAGAAAATTAACAGTACTATGACCAGTATTGCATTCGGTATTCACCTTTACAATTTAGTTTTAATGCACCCCCTAACTAATTCAGTCTGATCTTTTAAGATAAAGTAGGGAAGTAGTCCATTTGGTATTGGGGTAGTGCTGAACCTTAAGACGCCCACCGCATCTTTTGTCTGTCCTGTAAGTGTCAATTTTTTTCAGAAGATAATTTGAACTTTTGGTTTTGAAAAAAGTGTTAAGCAGGGTCCAATTCCTTACAGATGCATCAGCATCAGGTGTTTTCTAATATATTTAAAAGAAGTGGTGAGTAGAAAGCATGATAGAAGTCACCACAGAAATCATCCTGGAGCCAAAGTCCAGGAAGATGCCAGAAAAGCATTATAAAACCAGGAAAAAAAAAATCCTAAAAATGCATTTAGTTCATAAAACGAAGAATAAAATACAGAAAGAGTGAAACAACTAAGAAGCCAGATAGCTTCCCAGTGTTGCAGCAATGCTGCTGTTGAAACCTTCTGCCGATATTTGAGTACAGTAGTACCGCCGCAGTTGTGAATTCTAGGTATGCAAGGAGAATTCACTCTCACAGCTACAGTCTAAGGTCTCTCAGCTCTCTCACTAAACACACCTGTTTTCAGTCATTTCTAACAGCAAAGACAAGACATTTTTAAGTTTCATAAAAGTAAAGAACAGTTACAGAAGAATATGGTTTCTGATTCTGAAATTACTTTTAAATAAAAAAATAAGAAACCCACTAAGGCCTAAAATGCATAAAAATGGGCAGTTACCATCTGGCATTTTTATTTGAAAAAAACCAACAAAACTTAGTAATGATCAGCAGACAGTCACCAAGTAGAAGCTGAAAGCTGAGGGGGACTGCATTCTGAGCTTTTATGAACAGCTGTCTTCTTACTAACCTCAGTGGAACTATGCCAATTTTCTCTAATTTTCGCATCTCACTATTTTTAATAAATAGATGTAAGAAACTGTTGTAAAATGCTTGATGTTGCTACAGTTGATACAACTATCTGAATTATCGGCTTACTTCTCTTTACTTAATTCTAAATTGCATAAATATATATTTTTCTAATTGCTATATACAATCATCTAAATATCTGCTTAAGTAGGAACTCTAGTTCAGCCACTGCCCTATCTTTTATTTTCCTTTATTTCTGACAGCATGTTTTCTCTATTCTCATACTTTTGCACTTTACCATAAAAATAAAAGGAGCTAAACCACACAAGAAACGTTAAAACTATATGAAAGGTCGGTGTTAAACTGTCAAAGCAAAGAAACTGAGTGTTAGGGTGAAATATCCATCTTTTACTTACTTTCCTAGTCTTAGGTTCTGCTGAGACTACTACACGATTGAGTTCACTCCCTTAGCAATATATACTGCAATGTAAGAGTTAAGAACCTACGATTGTCCAGGACTCTGGTTTTCTATGATTTCAGAATTTAAGCCAGATTCTAAAAAAAACCTCTTAATTTACATGATGTGCACTCCCGCACGTCTGTACAGTTGTTATCTGAAATAACACAAAGAAATAATGCTTCTTAACCAAAAAGAGAGTAATTTATCCTAAATGTTTAATTTCTATCACTGCAATCAAAAAGATTTAATTTAACTCCTTTAGTTACCATAGGATACACACAATACCTTTTCATTCAAGACTACAAATGTTTATAAGATGAATAGCAGCACACTCAACATATGGTATTTTGCAAGGTCAGTGCAATTCTCTAACTGAAAAGGCTTCTGTTAGAGCTAATTCAAAAGCATACAAAATGATGATAATTTCTAAAAAAAAATGTTTTACTAAAATTCTCACAGAAATTTGACAAATAAGTAAGCTTCAGAATTTTAAACATAGCGAAAATATTCCTATTATAATTACTTGCAGAGACAAGTAGTATTATTCTACGTCAAATAAAAGTGTGAGATGTGCAGATTCTCCCCCTAAATTATAATAGGTAGATCAACAGACAGACAGATTTCAGACAGTGCATCTTTCTGTGACGGAGAAACTCTCAGCAATCTTCTCCAGATAGTCCTGCATCTGCAAACACACTGCTGGTTTACACATGTCCTGAAACCACAGAAAAATACCAAGAGCAGACATAAGCAGTGATCCTCCTCAACAAAACCTATATCCAACGCAGGAGAAATTACAGAACGTAATGTCAGCTTTTCTTTTCCTTCTCATTTGTGCGTGCACAGACTCAGGCAAACGCACGGTGGAAAAAGGGGGAAAAGCTTCAAATTCCAGACAACTGAAAATTAGGGGGAGCGGTTTGTATTTCTTCTTATTAAGTCTTGCTAATATTTTTTGCCTACAAAACGTGCTTTCTGGATGCCAATGCTTCCCCATAGATATACTGTCATCTTTGAGCAGTGTTAAAAGCTGTGCATTCTAATCTAAGTGGACATGAGATGCTATATATTGTACATGTGAGTAGCATAGCACATTGTGTTTGCTTCAGTGAGAATATTTACACTATAAATACACATCCATTGTTTGAAAATGCGGGCAGATCCAAAATGTAAGGATGCGGTTAAAAATATAAATATTCTCACATAAAACCTTTCTGTAACCTCGGACCAGTGCTTTTGAAAGAATCTGTCTCTATGGAGGTATTCTTTTCCATTCAGAAAGGGATTCAGCATTGAATACATTATTGCGAAAAGGACAAAAAGTTAACGATTGCATTTGTTTTTAACACTCTACAAAATTGTATGTAGTAAACTCTTCAAGACCTGACTTTAAATCCTCCAAATAAATAAATTTATTTAGAAGAATCACCTAAGAATTGAAGGCCACAATTCAGTAAAGCAATTGAATACTGAAATAATTTTCACTGAAATACGTATTTCATAGTTTCAACAAATAGGGATGGGTTTAAGTCTAAATTTCTTCACTAAACCAGGGCCTACTCTGGGACTAAACAATAGTGGCACGATGTGAATATTCACCATTCTTCAACAGATTTATTTCCACAGCTTCTAATATTTACCCAGCCAACAGGAGACAGCAGCTGCAGAAGTTTTCACAGCTCACACTGTCACCTTGCACAAACTGCACTCTAGGCTGGGGGTGATTTCCACTGCACACAAGAACACCTCTTGGGAAAAAACGTGCGGATTGAAAAGACAATCTATAGCCACACATCTCCCTCATTACAGAAGAACGAGAGAGAGAGGAAAAAAACATATACGGATACATTTCCAGAATAGAGAGTCATGAGAGTTTCACAAAAGAACCCAAGATCTCACATTGCGAGAGGTTAACATGCCTGCTGGAAGATTTGCAAATTTTCTGTATTAGTATATACAAACGTTCATACAAAATTCTGGCACAGATGCTACAAATCTGTGTGTGTGTCTGTATTACAATGTCACTACAGTGGAAAAATATGGCTTAGTTATGACAATGGCTGAGGAGCAGCACAGACTATCAGACAACCAAATAACCTTACTACGCTGGTTTGTGCCTTTCATTTCTAATTGCAGCAAAATGGGGGGCAACATACTAGAACTGCCTACCCTCTAATTCTAATGCAATGGGTCTGAAAAGTAGATAAGGTACTGTAACAAGAACAACCTCCGTGCTTCTAGCAGGGTGAATGATAACCCTTAAAGGCATCCCATTAAAAACCAACAAAAAAGATTCTTCACCTTCTTCTCTCCTCTCCCCTACCCCCTTAAAATGAATGCTGCAAATTATTAGCCAACGCTGGCAATTGGAGAACGAAGCAGCTTGCATGCGGGTGTATTTTCACAGTGATTCTAATCTGAGAAATTTACTTGCTCTTCCCCTTCTATCTGATAAACTATACATTCAAGCATTCTCATTAGTGTTCGGATCACCAAAGAGAGCTGGAGATGAATCAGTCCATCCACCCCTCCTCTCCCTGCTCTGTCGACATTATTTCATTGAAATGTTCATTTTCATCCCTGCTGGCAACATTAGAATGGAAGTATTTAACCTGTTTCCATTACTTATACAAATTACCATTATGGGGTAGGACAGATGTTAGAATCATGCCACATAACTGACTTCCATACATTCTTTACGGGGAGGATAAGAAGAGGGAAAGCTGTTAGATCATATTATCCAGTCTCAATAATGTTCTCTCTGCTACCAGATTCATTAACTTCCAACATCAACGTTTCACTTTCTGCGTGAAAATGCTCCGTCTCCTTGAGCTCATTTAATTTGGAGCAGGGAATCTTTGTCAGAAATAATTTTTTGATCAGGTGCTCTAACTAAGGGGTGAAGGGGGGCTGGGGAAAGAATAAAGAAAAGGGGGGAAAAAACCCAACACCTTGTCGAAAATGTTATTTCTCTAACATGGATGATGAAAGAGAAGTCAGTTAAGATGCTGGTACTCAAAGATGGCTGTCACTTCAGATAGGGGATGGCACGACTCACCTAGACAGGTGACGCTTTGGTGGAGCAAAGGCTTGCTGCATTATTGAGAGCACCAGAGATCAGGATGACAAAGACTGTAGGCCCAGGGTGCCTGGGGCTCCTAGAGAAGTGACTTCAGCAGCCACATGGATTTCAGCCTCCATTTGCATCACTAACCAATAGCGAAGTACAAAACAAAAGTTTGGTGATTAAAAGGCAAGCACATGGGTACAAATGGCAAATACCCCAGTCACTGTCAGCAGTAACTTTCTATTCATTTTGAAAGAACATGGTAAAAGCTCATAGCGTTTAACTACAAAAAAAAAAAAAAAAGTTTTATTACAAATTACTTATTCAAAAGGCTTTCCTGTTCAATTCCCTATTTTACTGCTGAATTATCTTCCTGCCCGCCCCTTTAATGCTTGCTTAAGGCTTTGTGATTTTGCCATCCCAGAATGTAGCCTTGTGCTCCACTGTAGCTGGGAATCACTGCAAAACGCATCAAATTTGCCATCCTTTCTCACATGAGCAGGTTTGCAAGAGAAAGTTTCAGCTCCGAGTACAAACAGCAAACACAATACTTAAGCATTCAAGGCAAAATGTTGCAGGAGAAGACTGGCATGAAACCCCCCATAGTCTGAATTCCCTGGTGGTGGTGGCCAGGTCATTGGCAGGGACGCTGGGGCTTTGTTTTGTCTCAGCTTTTCCATCATTCAGCACTGTTTCCTGTACACAACAGCAGGGACGAAGGAGCAAGGAAAACCCCGAACAAACAAATAAGCAAGCAACCACTTGGTAGAGACAGCAGAGAGAGACATCACCAGGCCAGAAATATACTGGACCTTTGGAAGAAGAGAGGAGCACTGTGATCACGCATGAAAACAGAGATTTCCCATGCAGGTTATAACAGAGCAGCAGCCTGTAGTTCAAAGGCGAGGAAAACTAGAGCAGTCACTACAGAAACCATTCTACTATGTATTTAAGTATTTACTTAAAATAAGGGAAAAAAAATAAACCCACAAAAATTATCACTCAATACTTTCTTCCTTTACAAATATCACCTAAGGACTTGTACTAAAAATGACAGGAATTAGGAGAATCAGTTCAACAAAGCAAAAGAAGGATATTATCAAGCTATAGTAGAGAAACACATTTTAAAAAAAAATCATGCAGATAAGTGGCTAATGAAGGCCAACAACTACAATATAAAATAAAATAAAATA
>KL266136.1:2450-17386 GCA_000699545.1 Podiceps cristatus | reverse complement strand
TTGCTTGAAAATGGAAGTGGGAAGGCACAACTAACCCTAGAACCTCATTCAGATTTTGGACATTTCTAACTAGAATTAAAAGTTCATCCAAAATCACACCCTTCATATTACTGCACTATTTAATTGCTTTCTGCAGCAACTTATATGAACCAGTCATGATGATGATAAGCGGTCAATTATCTGTAAACCAAGCACTTAACTCTCTTTGCCCTGTAAGGTACAACCTGTCCAATGCTAATATAATATAAGACCAAGCTCGCACATCTTTAATGAGCTACAGTGCACTGACAATTCTGAACAAGGGGGAAAGTATAGCCAAGCTGAGTGTAGATGCCCACCAGACTGCAGACAAATAATACCATAATAAGCACTTTCGGTGACAGGATTACTGATGATTGCTGAGTATCACAGGTAGAAATCAACTCCCCCGGTTATTATCGAAATATATCATAAAACAGGAGCCTGTTTCTATTCATAGAAAAATCAATGGGAAAAGTTATATTTCTCATTTCACATTTCATATTTCATATTTCATATTTCGTATTTCACATTTCATATTTCATTTCTGCTCCTCCATCTCATGGACATCTCATGATCTGATGAATCTCTAGAGTAACTCCACTAGCTTTGTGAAGATGCACAAAGCATAATACAGCTCAGAACGCTGAGATGGCAAAACTAAAAAGGAAGAACTCCAAAAGGGAGAGTTCTATTTCCCAACCAAACAGATTGCAAATGAATGGAGTGTAAGCTTTATTTGTCATTCGTTCAGTGACCTGATGATGGTAATCCCTGTGTGGACAGGTCTCGGCTTCCGCTCAGCTTCTGCTTACCCGTAAATGAAATGTAGAGTTATCACCTTTCCACCGAATCTCTGTCAGAAAGCAATGGGATGTGTTATATGCTAGGATTAAAACCAAAGCCATCACTAGTTGAACTTCATTTAACTGCTGCAAATGGTTGTCATCTGTGTGCCTAACACAAGACAATAAGAACAAGTCATTCAGTTATTCATGTCCCCAGGGCTCGGGGCGTGGATAGAGCGCTTCTGCAAGTGGCGAGTGCCCGAAGACTGTACGTTTTCCGACATTACCGTAACCGCGGACAGCGAGTGCGGGATGACATACACATCCGTTCCGACTGCCAGCGTTCCCGTGCCTGCCCTCTGCAGCCTGGCAGGGATTTCTTAGGTGCCAGACATGGAACTGCAGCTCTGAGCCAGTTAATAAACTTGTCGGACCCTACTAGATTTTGTCTTATGCTGTGCCTATGCTCTGTTGCCTAAAGCTGGTAATATACTTTGATTTACACGTAACTCACGTTCTGCTTTAATATCTAGTTTCATAGAACTAAAAATTTGGCTTTGATTTATTTATTTACAAGGCATAAAATTGCCATAAACTCAATAGCCATTGAACAAAAACATTGTTCCACAAAAGCTCTAATAGATTCAGCTTCACTTTTGTGGTCAGATTATGTATTTATTCAGTGTGATTGTAGCATGTGGTTAGAAATAAGGATATTTTTAATAACATGATATATACAGAGACATTTTAGATCATTTGGTTTCTCCTTTTTTGCATTTTTATTCATCTGCACATTCAAAATTCATTTAATTTCCCATAAAGCTTTAATGATTTTTTGGTCTTTCTAGGTAGAATGCCAAAAGTATTCAGTTACAAGAAATATTTGGATTTTTAATTTATTTACAGTGACTAAACACTTCCTTTTAAGTGTAATACACAAAGGCAAGGTACAACTAATAACAAATATTTAGGCATATCTTGAAAAAACAACCTCTTTGGATACAGGAAATTGTTAAATTTGGAAGTTCGTTTCATTCTATGAGTATTGAAATGGATTTTTTATTTTTTCTGACTTTAACATGTTTTTAAAAATATTTATCCATTTTTGGTAAAACACTCAATGTAAATGTAAAATTTTGAGGATCTCTTTTTTGGGTTTTTTAGAAAACAAATTATAAAAAATGTGACTCAGATTAGGACTTTGATGAAGTTGGCTCCTTTTCCATAAACTATAATTTTAAAATAAAGCATATGGTTTCTCTGCAATTTTCACTCATCTGTCAGAAACATTTAGCATAAGTAGCAGAAGGCAAACTATCCAATTGCTATTAATTCATTTTAGAGCTAAGCAAATATTTGGGTTTTCTATGTGAACAACCACAGAGACACTTTTGTATTCCAAATATTTGCTCACTTTCACCACATTAATAGATCTGAATACTTAGATTTTGTAAAATAAAATACCTCCATCTCATAAAATGTAGTCAGCAAGTTAATTAAAAGGAAAAAAAAAAAAAAAAAAAAAAAGAGAAAGGGATATTTTAATTGTTTGGCAATGGAAGATCACATAGTGTGATGGGTAAGTAGTACAGCTCAAGGAGAACACATTAATATTAACTAGGTGGTGCAGCAGAGGATAGGTTAATTAAAGAATAAAGAAGCAAGAATCAATCTTCCCAACTCAGAGCTGCTGTCAGATTTTTAAGTTAAGCAGAGTCATGCCTGCTGAAGAAACGGACGTCGGCGCTGCCATGAAAACCCCTCTGCTTCTGGAAGTAATGTTAGCATTTTAGACCTCAGTCCAGCCATGCCCGTGACGGCACTATGGGGAACCTGAAAAATAATGTCAGAGCAGTTCTGTAGAGCAAAATAAGTTCATTCATAAGCTATGTTCACCTGCAAATTCTCATTTCAATCACACCTGCAGGAGAAAGGATTGAATTTTAGAAGGCAGTGAATCAGGAAAACATTTTGATTATCAGTAAGTTATATGTTCTCAGAGTGATGTGGTGGCTAGTACCACCTTTGGATGCATAGACGTGTAGGGCTGTCTGCCCAGTAAGGCACGTCCGAGTTATCGTTCAGAGCTGGGAGCAGCGTGTCGGTCCCAGGGCAGCGCTCCACGCAGACTAATCGGTCTTGCTGAGAAGTGGCATTGCCCTCAGCTGTGCTGTCTTCAACCCACAGGAAAACAACAAGTCTTGGGATAAAACCAAACCAAACCAAACCATAACCAAAACAAAAACCTCACTGCACTTGTACATGGTATTAGAGAAATCTGACGAAATATCAACATGTTCTGTGGCCTCCGTTCAGCTTATTGAAGATTAAGATGAATGACTCAGCCAAGGTGTACCAGCACTAACTCCCAGCCAGCATCACTCACTATTGCCGGGCAGCTGTCGGGCACTTAAGAGTTCTGATTCCCGTGCTGCTTTGACTACAGCTCATGCACTCATGAGAAGTACGTATGAGACCAGTGATAACCAGCTCCACCTAAATTTTTTAAGTGTCTACAGTATAAGTGTTTACAGACCAGTCAGATTTGTCAGCCCTCAGTACAGCTAATGAAGATCTAGTTGACGCAGCTGATGAGACAAGACTCACTTGCCTAACTACGGCTATCCAATGCCATTTGAGATGTCCTGGAGGATGTCATACATCTACACGGGGCTGGGCTACATGACCCCATCCCAGCGGAAGACCAGCACCTTGCTGCAGCAGCGGCAGGAGGACTCACAGGCTAGCCCACAGCATCTCACCCACAGTAGGCACTGGTGTTTTGGCAGCTGAATATTGCCAGTAGAGAGTTATTTTTCTTCTGTGAGGACAGACACCTACATTGGGAAGCTGAAAATCTCTCTGGGTTCACTGTTTATTAGATTTCTATTGTCTAAACCTATCACACACATTGGCATCAACTCTGTAACACCTAAATTTGGTGCCTATATCAGGAGCCTCATTTCTGACAACAAGACATTGGATTACGTACCGGATGTTTCAGCCTACACATTGCCGAGGCACAGCGTTGCTACTGTTTTCCAAAGGGCTATCTCATTTCCAGAGATCTTTGGAACATAAATTTTGTTTTCCTCAGGCTTTCCAAAATACTGATTTTCAAGGGATAATCTCAGGGATGGAAAATTTCGGCACATGAGTAGATAAAGAATTTGCAAGTGTGTGAATGCAGGCTATTAATAGAGCGAGCACGGCTTTGCTGCAGCCTCCCCTTGAAACTCCTGATTTTATGGACATTTGCGCTTTGACTCACACCTGCAAAGCAAATCTGCCTAATCCCAGTTCCAGAGGCAAATGACCTGAGACACGTCAAATGAAGTTTATCAATCACAATCACTAAGGCCAAATCTATTTCATGCAGTGGAGCACTCTACAGAGATTTAAGGTTACAGAGGTCCGAGCTAGTAACCAGCAGAGTGTGCAAAACCTTGCAAATATGCCAGCTTGGATCAGGAATTAATAGAGTTCATTTCTGTGTAGCCGTTGGCAGGGTTTGGCTAAGGAAAAACTGAGGAGCCGTCCTGAGCAAGGCTCGCTGTACAGATTTAAGCGCTCTCTGCATTACTCAACACTTATGAATCCGGGGTTGGTGTCCCTGTCCCTGTTCACAGTGAGTCCACAGCAGACAGACCTAGTGCGGGAGCCTAGGCTGGAACCTCCACATCCCTGTCCCATGGAGTGCTATTGCCTCCCATTAAAATATGAGACAGAAAACAGGAAAATCTCATCACCTGTATACCGAAAAATGAAAATGTCACTGTCATAAAAAAAGCACTCTGAGAGGAAAATGGATTATCAGTTATTTTGTGTTCCCTCTGGCAATGTGCTGATAAAAAAAGCATAGAATTTTAATTCTGTCTCAGATAACTCGGGTTTTTCCCCCATATGTTTGAGTTTGCTTTATCAGAGATGCAAGAAAAATATAATTTATAAAATATTGAGCTTGTAATTAAACATAATGGGTCCAAAGTTGTGAGATTCCTGAGTGTGCCCCAGGTTCTTTTGAGATGTTTTTTTTTTTTCATCTCACTTGAATATATTTTTTTTGTCCCTATTTCCCCTTTTGGAAGATGGGAAAAATAAATATACTTCTTTTATTCAATGACAGCTGTAAATGAAGTTCAATAAAATCCTGCTATTTGCAGATACTTCAAATAGACAAACTTGAAAATAATAAAAAAAAACCCAAACAAACAAACCAACAACACAACCTCAAAAACCCCAAACCAAAACAAACAAGAAACCCCACAAAACAAAACCAACACTTTGAGGAATCCAATTTACATTTTCTATCAAAAATAGAGCTTCGGTGTCAGATGAAATGACACACTAACGAATCCCAGCTATCAAATAGTCATACAGTTAATGTAAAACATACTTATATTCATAGTTCTCTTGCACTAATGCAAACTATTTTTACATGTTTTCCATATTTAATTCCCTTTTAGTCTCATCACCTGGAACATCATTGACAACCTACAACATATGGTTAAAATGTCCTTTAATTTTTCACAGACAAAACCCCCGCCTGTAGCAGATGCCTTAGGCAAGTCTTGATGGGTTACAAGGCTGCATCAGCCACTGAATGGGTACCTGGCAAGCTTAGAGAAATCTGCCATTCACTGAGTCTGCTTTAGGCCAATAGCCAGGAGATCTCTTGGCCCAGGCGTAAGGCAGAGATAACAAAGAAGCTTCCCACAACAAGCCCTCAGAAATGGCACGCAGGGGCTTACAGGCCTTGGCAGGCTTTGCAGTGGAATGTGGAGGGAGGAGATAAATTTTACACTGCTGGGTCTTTTGGAAACTCTGAGAAACAGTGATAAAAATTGTAATCAGATCATTATCATGTTGCCAGAATGTCCACTTCAATTATAAATCTTGGATGGATAATAAATATGTATATGTAGCCTTGGGCCCATATTCTGCATCTTTTCCATGTACTAAAACTTCCTTTGGCTACAGTACCAGTTTCAGACAAGCAGCAAATTTCAGAGCCGGAAGAGTATCATGGCTACAAGATGCTGGTCTCTGCCTCAGTGAATTTTGGCTTGACAGAGCAGAGGAGGAGGAGTATCAGGGCAGTACTAATGTCTCCAACACAGGCTCCAGCCTCCTGCCACACACAGCAAAAGGCTTTGGGCTTCCTTCTGCTTCATGGCTGTCCTTGGTATTGGGTGGCAACAGGGTGCTGCGGAACATGGTGAGGAACTCGTTCTTCTTGGCCTTACGCAAGCCTTACACAGCTCTTGGCTATGCTAAGAGAACCTCCTCCTCTGAAGCTGCATTGACACGGTTGTGATAACTCTGGCCTCACCACATAGTGTTGGTGCTGCCAAAGTTGCCAAGTGCCAAAGCAGTGGTTCTGTAGTATAAACTGGGGCTACGTGTTGTGTGCTGGAGAGACTAATATGATATAGGTGACTGTTTCAGTGACAAGTCCTGCTGGAATAACACCAAATAACTGCATAACATAAGTGGCATCAATGGATGAAAACAACAGGAGCTACAATGCAAAACTTGTTGGATTGATGCATTTTAGCAAGCTTGTTTAGTAGTGTGTACACAATTTAGGGCAGTGAAAGCAGGATCATCATATGTAAACACAGGCCATATTGAAGATGGTCTCTAATTAGTTGCTGAAACAGAGCTTGCTTCAAAACATCTTTCAGTCAGTTGCTGAAAGTACAATTATTTGCTCAACAGAAGTTCTGAGGATCCTTTCCTCCAGCAGATAGCAGCTGAATAAGATGGTATTTCTGTACTGGGAGAGGCCTTTCTGACCAGACTGATTAGGGTGACAGAGTAATTTATTTGCAAGTGGAGAATCCACAGTAATGTCATTTTTCATAGCCAGCCATAGAGGTCAACTATATTTCCTCCAGAGTCCTCAGCATGCTACCACTTTGAAATATTCAATACATCACAGGATCAACCCCTTACTTTACCATCACACTGTGAGCTGAGAATCTTGCTTTGCAAGAAATTTAAACTGCTCTAGTTCATGTTTATGGACATTTTCCCCTTTTTCTTATCTTCTTGGCATTGTACTACCTCCCACATGGATCTAATCCAGGCAGTTTAGCCAACCTAATTGTACAGATACAGAAAAAATAATTTACTTTTTCCTTATATCTCATTAACAAAAGTATTCATCATTCCAGTGACTGATTTTTGTCGGGGGAAATCTTCTCCAGCAGTGCATGAATTCCCTCTGGATTATTAGCTGTGTCACAGCATTTTTCTAATTTATAGATACAAATGTAAAGGTGACCTATAAAG
Organism: Podiceps cristatus; assembly: GCA_000699545.1. Classification (NCBI taxonomy): domain Eukaryota; kingdom Metazoa; phylum Chordata; class Aves; order Podicipediformes; family Podicipedidae; genus Podiceps; species Podiceps cristatus. The sequence continues at coordinate 10,283 of KL266136.1, read as the reverse complement.
AGAAAAAAAAAAAAGTCATATTCTTCTTTGCTCTTATGATGAATAAAAAGACACTAGAAAGTTTCTGTTAAAAAATATTTTCCCCATTGTGTGTGTCTGTGTTAAGTGCACTTTCCTGTTTTGCAGTAGTGTTCTGGGATTAATCAGAGAATTACTGGCTTGACAAGAAACTTCTACCTCAGATTGTGCTGTCTTAGGTGGGAATGGGGCTTAGTCAGGCTCTTTGTTTCATTAAAAATTACATAAATGAAAATTCAGCAGTACTCTCGATAAAAACTAGCTTTTAGGAAAATGAGAATCCTCATTCCTTTTCCATGATATACCAGGAAATACCAGAAGGGACTGATGTTCCTGAAAAGTGCCTGCCTTCCTGTGCCTTGCCAATGCATCTGTCGATTCTTGAGAATTTTTGAACCAATGGCCAATTTCAACCAAATCTGACTTTAGGGGTTTTGGCCCAAAAGTACTACATTTCCATATGTTTCATTGGAAGTGGTAGCTCTACAGAGGAGGAAAATCCAAATCAGCACCCCTACCATGGAAAATCGGGATTATTAGTTAGTGAGATCTATGCCAACTCATCAGTCAACACATCTGTAGCTTCAAGTCTGACAGCTGGTCATGGGCAGAAGCTGAGGGTGCTTTAGGGGACACACTGGGAAAGCAGAGACATTGTAAGGGTTTTAGACAACATGGAGAAACTACATGATGCACAAGGGATCCTCTTTTTGTTAGCAAATTATCCTTAAAAGAAAAGGATTTGTGCAAGATTCTCTCCTGGTATAAATCACAATGTACTTAATTACAGTAGCTGATTATCTGGCCACAGCTGCAGTGCTTATGAAAAGGGAGACTTGGCTCATGAAAGGGATTCTTGCCACAGAGAATTTCTTATGTTGTTTGTCCCTCTTATTTCTGTTGAAAGGTCAAATTAATGTTTAATACTTAGATAACATTGGATATTAGCAGGATTTGCCCAACTATTAATGATTTGCCACAGTACCTCTGTGACTGATGGGTGTATTCCAACAACCACGGTAATGATAATGTCGTGGGGGCGACTGAAACACCGAGATTGAATTTCTTGCTCCAGAACGTGCACCAAGTCAGGAGCACAGGAATTTAGATTATCTATGCATAGTCCTTAGGAGGACACAACACCAGCACTGCCAAAGACAGACATTGAGAGTCACCCAAGCCCTATCCCAAGGTGGAGAAATGAGGTAGAGAGCGATGTCAGTGATTGGTTACCTGAGCAGAGCAACACTGGCTATTTATTGCCCTTTTACCCTGCAATTCCTTTTCTGCAGGCCTACATAAGAGAAGCTGTGCCTGTCACACTCACGCAGCATCTACTAGGTTGCTGAGTATGTGATTTGTTGGAGATTGTTCAGCAATCTTTAACTGGAGCATCTCTAACAGCTTTTACTTCATTAATCAAAACGGCAGCATCTGCATCCTTTCTTCGCTATCAATTTTGCCATATTTTTCTTTTTTCATTCTGAGCTCCTCGTCAGCTGCACCTCCTACCAGCCCCCTCCTCGTCCCCCGTCAGTTGACACTGCAGACAAAGACGCTGATTTCCGCTGTGTGACAGCAGCTTGAGAAACAAAACCTGAGTGGCCAACTCTTAAATCGTTGGAGCTACCGCCATGACTGTCCCAGCGGTTATCTGAGTGCTACTGTTCTGCTTTAAAATTTCCTTCATACCGCAGAATTGCCAATGCAAATCACATTCTGCAGTGACCAAGTCAGCTAACAGAGCTGGCAGCCGGCCAGCGGGTGCCGTGCTGGGGCAGGTATGGGAGGAAAAAATTCTGCACAGGTGGGACAGATCCAAGTATATGGACCCCCTAGATCAGACAGGTGTAAAAATAGATCAAAAGAGTTAAAGCAGCAAACCTTCAAGATAAGAAAGCCATTTCAAAAACACTGCTGGATTGAGAAGGGTTTTTTTGGCTTCTTCCACCGTCTGCTTAGCTTAGGCCAAGGGAGAATAGATGAATTCTATGATCTGGCAATAAAACTGCATAGCAATATTTTGCTTCTTAGTAATAACTCTCAGGGAGTTTCTCATTAAAACTGCAGTACTGCATTGCACATATACACAGAGCTCAGCTTAACGGTGTAGCCAACTGCGTAGCACTTCGCTATAACTCTCTTATACCCAGTTTGAGCGTGATGTGTAAAATGTGCTTTCTTTTTATTAACACCTCGATTCCAGAAGACAGAAGTTACATGTTTAAACCTATCCCTGTGAGAACTGCTGATATGAATAATGACTTTCCAATATATATCTTGAGATAGGAACTATCTGGCTAGAATTTTAAAGGCAAGAACAGACTCTGAAGGAGCTGGATGCATAGGGATAGGTACATTAGTATGGGTAGGCCAGCCCGTTCCTGGAGGGCAACTGTGGGAAATGTATCCACTGGCAGAGGAAACTGAAGGGACTTTCGGAAGCGCTTGGATGCAGTTTCAGAACCACTTTCAATAGTTGAAAATAGGAACAGCAAGCGGGTGAGCAGTGGTAATGGGGAAATAGGGTAGAGAAGGAAACAGAAAGTAGAGCAGGAAATGAAATTTGGTGTAGCACTAATAACAATAAAGGAGGAAAATGTAAATATTGGTCACTGGGATCAGCACCAGCTTTGTAAAGGAAAATACAAAGGTTAATGTAAGTGTGACTCTTGTTCATCTGACCCTTGGTTTCAAACTACAGCTATACGCTATATAACAAGTACACTACAGAAACTATCCCTTTCAGGCAGGGAGAAGTAAGGCACTTACTATGCAAGTAGAAGATAAAGGACAGGAGATACTGAGAGATCAGGACAATACAGTCTTAGGCAGAGACTAGGAAATCAAGATTTTTCATTGTTTCTTAGCCTTGTTAAGGCATTGGATGAATATAGCCATGTTGTTTACTTGCTGAAGCTTCCTCACCCACAAAATGAAAGTGATGCTATTTACAAAATACAAACTCAAAGGCAGGTACATTTCACCAAATAGCCCTTTTTTACGTACACTTCACCCTGTGCTATTCCAAGGTTCCTCAGCCTGTCAGCGCAGGGACTGAAAGTGTCTGATCAGACTTTTCTCAGTATTTCACTATGTTTGAAATGAAAGCTGCCTTGAAGTCATGTCTTACATTTCTTTCTACTCCCTGAATGTGGCTTTTCTGTTGTGAGACATTACGGGAAATGATGACTGAGAGAAGGAGTTTCTACTTTACATGATGCCTACCCACTTAAATCAGCATGATGCTGTTATAACATTATGTGACAGACTCACATTGAATTGACCTTTTACTATTGCATATTCACTGCTTAATCAGATGAAAAAATACCTTACTACCTCTTGAAAAGGTTGTACCATGAACACTGGCTAATTATCATATATTTCCATACATTCAGGCAGCTTCTGGCAGACTGCACAAGTATTTATCTGTTAGTAGCTGTCTTTTTCTTTCATAATTAAAAGGTCTTATAAATTTTCCAATTACTAAAAAAAATCTCCTAGCATTAATTTGCTGATACACTCTAAAAATTCCTCTACTGTCTAGAATAAACTGCACGTTTCAAGTAATAACAACAGTAACTTGATGAAACCAGGTGGTGCACTCCGGGTGATATTTGTGTGGTACATATTCTGGATGATAGCAATCTGCATTCGTAATGCATTCAGGGCAATAAAGTTTTACCATCTCTTTTGCTTTCTTTGAGGCTTGAGCTAGAACTAGCATAGGACAATTACTAAATAATGCAAGTTTTTTGTCCCTTGAAAGGAGTTTTCCATCGAGGTTGCTGGCATTATGGACCATGAAAGCAAACTCCTAAGGACTGGTTCACTCATTCTTTTTTCTGAAAGGTTAATCATATAGGTACCTTCTTCTCATGGCATCACATTAGCAACTTGTCTTACTTAGGAGAGACATATAAATCCCGTAGATTGAGGAAAAGTATCTCTTAGCTGTAACAGCAATAATGAGCCGCACAAGTTTGGAACCTGCCTACCCTACAAGAAAACTTTCTGAGAAAACAGAGATGATTTTTTAAAAGTTACCAAAAATATGCTTATGAATGGGTGGTGCTGCTGGCAGTGCAATTCTTCAGATTAGTTTATCCCAACCCTTATTGTTGCCTCAGATGACATACAGTTCTCGTATCAGTTACTATAGATTACTACCATAGATAACTAGCTAGCTGACAACAGGATGGTATTCTGAATAGACACACTAATTTAATACAGTATTAATACTCTTAACAGGGAAGATCCCAGATGTTTGCAAAGGAAAGACAATACACTGAAATTTTTACCAGCTGCTCCTCTTGTATGTAAAAAACTTCAAAAGAACTATTGTCTTGTTCACAGCCCTGACTAAAACCTCACCATGTGTGTTTCCAAAGGCTCATTATGAATATTTTGTGTTTTGCCTGTACATTTTTGTGTAAATTTAAGAGCAAAGGCCATAACTGCACTCTCTAGTATTTCAATAGGAAGATATGTTTTCCCATTAAGAACAGAGATACTTTAGCCACAGTCATGTTTGCATTGCATCAACAGAACATCAAAACAAGACAAAATCAAAGTAAAATATTTTCTGTACTGTTCAGCTGTATGAGCTGAATACAAAATGGTTGCCTTTTTTGTACAGCAGAGTACAGAGGTCTCAAAGTCTGTTATTAAAATGAAGGTCTAGAGCATAACAATAGACTGTTTTGCACTTATAAAGTTGTGTAATGTATTTGTACATGGCAAAGATGGACAAGACCATTATAATCCAAACACCTTCATAAACCAAAGAATTTAATTTCCCTCATTAACTTCTGCTTGCACCAGAAACTAGGGGAGCAGCCAGTGATTTTTAAATTCCCAGTGATGGAGAAGCTATGTACCGCAGCTCTTGTTAAACTGTAGTAATGATTAATGGCCTTTACTGTTAATAGTGTGTGCTCTACTTATTGACTAGTCTTCTTTAGGTTTAATTTCAAGCATTTGTATCTTCTTACCCATGTCTCTGTGGGACAGAGGTGCCTCCTTTGTTATCAGATTTCTGTGCCACACGTAGACATTTAAAAGGCGATTGGATCACCGCTTGTAACTTTCTTTTTTATCAGCTCCTATATACACAACCAAGATTTCATTAGCCCGTTGGCCAAATAACTGTATTGGAGCCAATGTTCAGCTGATTATCCACTGTAGTCTCAGTATGCCTTTTTCAATGACACTTCTAATGTAGATAGAGCTCCCCATGCTGTAATCAGGTTCTGTATTGTTCCCTCCTAAATGAGTAACTTTACAGTTGATTTTATTGAAGTCCAGATTAATTGCTTGCTGCCTGATTTGTCCAGTAATGATTGCAATTGGCTTATTTCTGTAACATATCCTCACCATTACTTACCATTCTCATTACCTGTGTCTTTTATGAACTTTGTCAGCAGCAATTTTATATTTTCTTCCAGATTAACAATATAGTGTAGAATACATGAAGTTAAGGATCAATCTCTAAAAGACTCAGCTTACAGTGGAATGTTGAGACATAGCAGTTGCCTTGCGTTTAAACTATTCTAGGTAGATTGTGGGTTCTCGGTGAAAATAGTTATCAATATCAGTTTAAATACTTCACAGAAGTCTAAGTTTTCAAACTGTTCCTTTTGTTAACCCTAACTTAAAGAAGTAACAAATTAATTTTTTTTTAAAAAAAAGTATATATCCCTTTTCAAGTATTTTATTAATTGTATTTTAACAGTTATGACATTACTGTGTTTAGGACAGTTGAGATCATGCCTCTAACCCGCTGTTTACAGTGCTGCAGCATTTACCTTCTTTCAGTGCTCCAGACCCTTGATGTTTCAAGACCTGATGAAAATCAGTATGAAGGAGCCAGAGAGTTTCTTGGCCGTCTCTCTTGAAGCTATTGGATGCAAGTTGTCTAAAGCCAGCAGCTGAAAAATAAGATTCTGTATGTGATGCTTCACATCCTCCTGAGTGTCTGTTGAATTGATTGTCATGTACTCTGAGCGTGTCCTAGTGTTTCAAAGCTGAACTATTTATTGAGCATGCTTTCCATTACAAGTCATAAACACTGTGTCGGCACTGGTCGTTACAGTAATGAGTGCAAAATTATACCTAGGAGAAAATCCCATGCTGATCTCTCCTTTGTTAATCTATTCACATTTTCCCTCTTTCCCAATCCTCTTCACCTGTTGAAGAATTCTGGCTGGTAATGTGCTAAACCTGAGTCCGTCTCCATTCCCACCTTAACAGGGAGGGCTTTGGAGCCTTGATTAAAATGTTTTGCAGTCTTTAAGGATAAACCTTCTTATTTTCTGTCTCTTTGTTTATGACAAGGGAATTATGTGCACTGTTACGCAGTCACGTTCCTAAGCTTTATTGAACAAAACTAAAGTATCTGCTACTACTGTCTTTCAACTCTAGAATCAGAAGTATGCTTGTCTGTCTAGTGGTATTTTTATTGCAGGAAAGGTTCAGATCATTGTTTTGACATCCGACAACAACTGTCATTTATACTTTTACTTGGGTGGTCATACATGTGCAGTGCATGATGAATGACCTGAATTTCTCCGTTGGTTTTGTAACTTGGAACTCTAACAGAATTTATTTGTAAAATAGTCCATCTGATCTAAATATGGCACAAACAGCATCAAAAAAAGAAAGGCTATTGTTAAGGTTTCTCTACACGGAGCTACAACAAGCTTTTGTGGTGTCCATTATTTTTTTTTCTTTACTTTTTTCCTTTAATTTTAAAAACTATTTCTCTTTTTATAAACACTTAGCATTGGAGAAGAAAATAATTCTTAACAGTACCTCATTATTGTAAACACACCAGTGCAAAAATTAAAATCTAAGAAAACAATGCTGTCTACAGCAACACCATTTGAATTGAACTGCATGTGAATATATAGGCTTTTATTTTTTTTTCCCCTTGAACCTCCTTATCCATGTTGCACTGATTTTTTATTATTTTACTGACAGTAATAGATAAATTCTGGATGAGAGGAATAACTAGGTCTTAACTAAGTCAGTGAGAGATACCTGTCTGATCTAATGGCAGTAGCCATTTTTAAGTCTCTGTGTAGAGGAACAGATTTCTCCAGTGTACAACATACTGAAAAAAATGCAAGTTGTTCACGGCTGAGAAAGACTTCAGGGTGCACAAGATTTGTGGTGTGCCTGGCACCTCCCTCTACATGCTGAGTCAGGAGACTTTGCAATGGTGATGTTGAAAACCTATATGACATGCCTCTGGTCTCTTTAACCCTTCAGTAACTCTGATGTATTAAGTCTGTGTCACAGCCCAAGATATACAGAAGTGGTGTAGTTCAGTCTTTATATCAAGTCGTAGTTCATGACACTTCTGTATTTTCCTCAGTAAAGCAAGAACACACCTGTCTGAAGAAGACAGCCTGTTACAGTCATAGATATTTTTTTCAGTCTGCTTAAAGCAGAGGCAGAAGATGTCAGAGATCTTGTCAAATACTGTCACTTAAGCAAGACAGGAAGGTGTTGACTAGAGGATACTAACACAAGGTCAGTGCAAATGGGTCAGATAACATTACTGGATGAATAATAATCAGTGTGCTAACAAAATGGAAAACGTATCAAATGGCATTCCTCACAGTTCTGTTATTCGTCCGATACTATCCAATATTTTCATTAATGACTTGGAACAGAGAGTGAGTTTGTCAAATTTTTAAACACTGTCTAGTTTAGAGGGACTGCGAGTATGTTGTAAGGAAGTTCAAATGACTCTGTGAAATTGAGGAAATATTTTGGAAAACCAGGATGCAATTCAAAAACCAAGTTCTG
>KL266135.1:7717-27928 GCA_000699545.1 Podiceps cristatus | reverse complement strand
CCCAGGGTCTTCCTTTCTACCCTTCTTGAAACAGCTTCTATGACAAAGTGACCCACTTAGAGGACAAGGGAAAGGCTGTGGATGTTGTTTACCTGGACTTCTGCAAAGCATTTGACACCATTTCCCACAGCATTCTCCTGGAGAAGCTGTCTGCCCATGGCTTGGATGGATGTACTCTTTGCTGGGTAAATAAATGACTGGATGGCCAGGCCCAAAGAGTTGTGGTGAATCCAGTTGGCAACTGGAGACAAGTGGTGTTCCCCAGGGCTCAGTACTGGGACCAGTTCTCTTTCATATCTTTGTCAATGATCTGTGCCAAGTTCACCCTCAGTAAGTTTGCAGATGACACCAAGTTGGGAGGGAATGTTGATTTGCTTGATGGTAGGAAGGTGCTGTAGAGGAATCTGGACAGTCTGGATCAATGGGCCAAGGCCAACTGTATGAGGATCAACAAGTCCAAGTGCCGGGTCCTGCACTTGGGTCACTACAACCCCATGCAACGCTACAGGCTTGGGGATGAGTGGCTGGGAAGCTGCCAGGCAGAAAAGGACCTGGGGGTGTTGGTCGACAACTGGCCGAACATGAGCCAGCAGTGTGCCCAGGTGTCCAAGAAGGCCAACGGCGTCCTGGCCTGCATCAGGAATAGTATAACCCACAGGGAGGTTATTGTCCCCCTGCACTTTGCACTAATGAGGCCACACCTCGAGTGCTGTGTTCAGTTTCGGGCCCCTCACTACAAGAAAGACATTGAGGTGCTGGAACATGTCCAGAGAAGGGCAACGAAGCTGGTGAAGTGTATAGAGCAACAGTCCTCTGAGGAGCAACTGAGGGAACTGGGGTCATTTAGTCTGGAGAAAAGGAGGCTGAGGGGAGACCTCGCTCTCCACAACTACCTGAAAGGAGGTTGTAGAGGACTGGGTGTCAGTTTCTTCTCCCAAGTAACTGGTAACAGGAAAAGAGGAAACAGCCTCACATTGCATCAGGAGAGGTTTCAATTGGCTATTAGGAAACATTCCTTTACTGAAAGGGCTGTCAGGCACTGGAACAGGCTGCCAGGGGAGTGGTGCCGTCACCATCCCTGGAGGGATTTAAAAGACTGGTAGATGGAGAGCTTAGGGACGTGGTTTAGTGGTGGACTTGGCAGTGTTAGGTTAATGGTTGGACTTGATGATCTTAAAGGTCTCTTCCAATTTAAACAATTCTATGATTCTATCATTCTATTCTATGAGTTGCTACTTATGACAATGACACTTGCTGTTCTTTTATCCCCAGCCACGCAGCATTAGATGCGGCCTTTACAAAACAGTCTTTATCAAGCAGGAGATAATCTGGAACCTCTTTTTTAACCATCTGTTCTTTACTGAAGCCTTGTAAGGTGACCTAGTGTCCTTGTTCAGGCTCACCTTACAATGGTCTGAATTGCTCTTGCATCTTTAAGCTTCAAAGAGAAGCTCATGGGGCTACATGGTGTGCATTTATCTGCCAGATACATCCCTATTTCTTAGGTCTTTGTGCTCATGCCTCTGATGTTTCTGTTTGCTTTTCTGCAACAAAAGGAGATGTACACAGTTATGAATTGCAAGAACATTTAGTCCATACATATATTTACTATACCTCAGATTGCAAGACTGTTTCTTCTAAGAATAATTAGATCCTCCACACATTGGAGAAGCTGTTTGCAGATCCTGGTAATCAGAATTAGATAAATTCTATTAATGCCCAAAGAAAATTGCTGATATTTCTTCTGTATTACCACTTGGAAGGACAAAAAGAAGTTCCCACTGGTACGATACCTTGCTGTGTTAATGTGGGTGAAGGGAAATGTTTTCTCCTATTGCCTAATTGAATGCAAGCACTGTTAAGAACTGATAGCAGCTGCTGCCAGAAGCAGCCATTTGTAGAACACAATGGCAAGTTTTATGGAGCCTACAAAATCAGAAGCTATGCTATGTAATGAGACTCTTGAAAAGGCATATTAATGATACAAAAAACATACCAGCATTGTGGCAGGTAAGAGGTCTGTCTGATGGACAGTGGTTGTAGGAAATTGTATAACACTGGTTCAATTGAAAAATGCAAACCTTATAACTTAGTTCTTGGGCTGCATAGCAACGTCCAAGCTTTGTACTCCTGGAACAGCCTGAGTGTTAGGATCATGGAAAATCTGACTCACGACTGAGGTCTCAAAGCAAGGTTTGGAATGAAACCTGTATTTATTTAAGGATATATTTCTTGGCAGCATTAGAGGGACATTGCCACAGGTTCTCTGCTTTCAAGTTAATTTCTACAGTAAAAATAAAAAGTTTTAGGTCAGAGATCCTACAGAACTTTTTTAAGGAAAAACAAATTAAATTCTATTTTAAAATTAGTACCAATTAAATATTCACAGAGTTATATCTTCTAGAAGAAGATATAAAAGCCCTTGCTAAGAAAATGTTATTAGTTTAGAAAACTTGTTACAATTTAGTGCTAGATCATACATCTGTAAGTGGTGCAGATTGTACTTGCAGTATGGAAGACTGTGCTGTGGGAAGCAGCAGCCTGGAAAAAGACTTTAGCTGATTAAGGAGCAGTCAGTGTGACGTTATGGCTGAGAGAGTTAACATGCACAGGGAAGGTGGGACCGAACAGGAGTACGGGTCTGGTATTGCTCCTCTGGAGGGAAGCAATGAGGCATGGGGAGCCCAGGGTCCGTTTTGTGGCCAAGAACTCCAAGGAGATGCACTCAGTCAAGGGTTCCATGAATCACCTGGAGTGTGATTTCAATGAGGCTTTTTTTTTAGAGAGTCATAAGAAATTCACCGTATTTAGCCCATCCGAGAGAAATTTAAGGAGAACTTGATAACAGACTTTAAACATTTGCTTTGGAGTGCAGTCAGATCAGTTCAGAGGGAGACTATTCAATCATAGAATCATAGAATCATAGCAGTCCATTCATAGCAGTGAGGACAAGGGAATATTGAAAATCAAAGGGTCAATGCAAGAGCATCTCTGGAAAATCCTGATATCTGTATTATTGCAGGACTGTGTCAAAGCCTTTTATGGCCTAACAATATGTGACTATAGCCCTCCTTCCCTCTGTCCCCCCACCCCCCATTTCAATTAACAGATTTGCTGTTGCGGTCTCTAAAATAAAAGCCTTTGGGTTCTGTTTTTCAAATCTAGTAGCACTGAGTTGAAATTGAGTCATCATTAAATTTGCACACTGGTACCTTCTACCTTTTACGTACTGGAACTTTCATCTTGTTTTCCTGAAAGGCTTACCAACGTAAAGGTACTTAGGAATAAAAACTCCGTGTAACATATTCCATGCTGAATAAGCATGTTTGCACATAGGGTAACTCATGAATAATTGCTCTCCATACCTCTTTCTGCAGACACATCTGAAGAACTTTGTACTTCAGTTGAATATTGTGAAATTGTCTGTAAATGTAGACATATTTTAGGTATATATTCATATTCTGTGATGGGTTCTTCTGTCAATGTAGAATAGCCCTAATCTAAAAGCGTAGTGCAGCCTATCTCTTCCTGTTCCTTCCCGGCATTTTCAGCCTATGTCAGAAAAGGTTCCACAGAGGCTGTGAAAATGTTAGGGTTAAACTGGAACAGCCTGGAGAATCAGTCCCACACTGGTCTGGTCCTGACCTGCCACCTGAGACAGTGCTCAGCGATACTTTTGTAAAACTGGTGAGAAGTGGCTGAGCATTGAGATATAGCAGAGCTTTGACATCTAGAAATCAACAGATAAGCTAGAAAGTGAGTTAATTCGGATGTTTCCCTTATAGCCAACTGACAGTAGAGTGGTGTTCACAAGCAGTTTGGCCCAAAACATGTTTAGATTGTTAAAGAAATCACAATGTTTTAAAGGAAATTTTTTCCCCCTTATTTGCTACTTATATTTTAAGTAAATCTTGAACTAATTGTATTTGCAACCACAAAGGTTAGAATTTGTTCTTAATAAAGTAGAGGAATTTAAGAGAAACTTCAATCCTAAGTGTCAACAATACTGAAATAAGGTAAAGTCAAGGCTGTTCTCTATTTACCAGAGAATCAGTACTTCCAGTTCTGCCTGTCTTATGAAGTGCTATACCATCCATCTACCTCAGCATCTTCTTGTAACCTGTATAATCACTTAAAGATGAACAGGGAAGGTGTTTTTGTTCCAATGGCATTATACGAATAGATTAGCAGGAGCTTATTATGTTCACAAAACCAGAATTTCCCTACGAGGTTATTATATGAAAAGCTAATACAGTCCCTTCCATCCCAGAGCTAAAAGTCAGAATGCCTTCTTCATTAATCAGCCTTCTCTTCAGCTTAATAATACTTAGCAGTCACATAATGCTTTGCATCCCCAAAGCACTGTACCAAAATTAGGGATCCTATTTAGTAGTTAGGCAAGTAACTACCTGCTAAGGGAGTGCTGATAGCAATCATAAGAACAAGTGTTTTCAAGTTAAAAAAAGGGGGGGGGGAGGAAGAAAACTTAGATGCTTAAAATAGTGCCCACAGTTTTAAAGGACTCTTATTTTTACCTCTTTTACAGTGATTAGATATCATGTTGATAAATGCCTTGGTACCTCTGAAGAAAAATAGACCATCAGTATGTGGTAATTTTGCCTGAGCTCGTAGGAATATTGCATCTGAAAGAGCAGCAGGGCAATAGATTTTATGTAGTCATTTCTCTTATGCTTGTCTAGGTCATTTGGTGACTTTTGCTATGTCTATATTATTAAGTAACGTGGACAAATAAAATCTATAGAAATAACAGTTGATATTTAGGGCCTGACATCTGCAATATGCACATTTCAGCAGTTTAACTTTAGGACTAAACTGATCCCATGACCTGAGCGCCCTTTACAGCTGGAGTGCTTTAAGTACACTGCCAGGAGCACATCTTCCAGTTTAGTTTCATCCAGAAGGAATCCAGGTCATGCACTCTGAGACCACTCTGTGGTGCAAATCAAAGCATGGCAAATAGAGATAATAGGAAATTTGCTTTAAAATCTCACTCTTCCTCTAAACTGAAACACCAATGTAGGCACCCCTCTGGGACTCAGGTGGAATGTACTGTCTCTAACTCAACAGAAGATCCTGTACTGGCACACATGGAGCACCCATATATCATTTTGAAGCACTGGCTGGCTTGTTTTCAGGGGAAAGGAATATTCATCTTTCATTATGGTTTGTAAGCAGCAGCTAGAAATAGAGATGGGAAAGCTGGGATGGATGACATAGGTTTAATAAAGTGTTTAAGCATGTAGAGTCCCTAAAGCTCACATTATTTAGTTCTTTGCTGAGTCCAAGCCCCTGAAAGTTCATGCTTGAAAAGACTGGGGTACCTACAGTAGTGCTTTCCTGTGGTAGTCCTCAAATATCAACTCCTACTGTGAATTTTACTGTATCTTGCCATACGGATACCAGCATGGAGCCTGCAAGGCCAGTGTGCTGTCTGAAGCAGTGTTAAGCTTTCCCCAGGGTAAGGCAGAGGCACCCACTGCAGCAGACGGCTGTGTAACAGTCTGCCCCCAGCATGAGGTCTCCAATCCTAATTTAAGTGAGAGAGAGCAGATTTTGAACTAAAGCGTGATTAACACCTATTCCAGAGTGCTAACGATAGCAGTTCTAACTTTGGGTACAAGCCAGATTTGCAGGGTGTGTTTAGCGCCCATCTCTATCAGGATTCACCAGGAGTCACTGAACTCCATAGACATCTGTCAGACAGTGACCAGCACATCATGACAATTCTCCAAACATAGCCAGAAACGTGCATATGAGGGACAGCCTGCAAAAAGAATGTATAATTATCGACAATAAATATAGGCAGCCACCAAAAAGAGAGTAGAGCAAGTTAATGGTATTATGTGATAAAGTTGCATTGAGTTATAGGAGGCTGGAAATCTCACAAGCTGTTCTAAGGAAGAAGCTTCTTTCTCATTGTTTCATTTAAAAGCTGTTAAATATCCTGAGGCAGGGGGCTTCTGTCCTTTCCAATTTTTTAGATTTATTCACAGTTTATATGTCTGTAACTTTGCATGGTCTCATCCATGCAAATGGTCAATCCTTTTTTGAGTCATGCTGAGCTCCTGGCTGTGTGCTGCCTCATGAGAAGATGTTCTATAGACCAAGCAGGAAAAACGCATTTCCTTTTACTGGTTTTACATCTGCTGCCTTTCTGTTTCCCCAGATGTCCCCCTGTTGCAACAAAGTAATGGGGAAAGTACACAGGAGTGTTCAATTTGCCACCTGACTGCTTCTCATTAGTTTGCATGTCTCTATTTTGCACCTTCTTATTTATCTTCTCTTTATCCTACAGTGAAATAAACAGTCACATTTATTTTTCACTATTTTTCAGTTCCCAAAAGTAACTTTCTCTAGAAGCACCTTTTCTCTGTTGTGTCCTTTTTGCTTCAGGACAACCAGAACTCAGCACATGGCTTCAGGTAAGGGACTTGCCTCCACGCAGACTGTCATCCTTAACAGACCACCATGATATAACCCCACAGAAATTCCTAATCCCAGTGTAGGTCTCCTGGCTCAAGCAAACTTCATCTAACTCTCAGGGTGCTCTGTCAGTGTTATCACTGATCTTCACACAGTGTTATCACTGTATCTTCTTCCCTTCACACAGCCCCAGCTCTGTAATTGTCTTCATCTGCTTCATTGTTTCTCCTGTTCCTTTAGTTAACCTCCTTAGTGCTCTCTGACCAGTCGCCCATGTATTTTATAAGAAAGGATGAATTGTCGGAGATTTTAGCTCTTTCTCCCTGCTACCACACATACATCCTGTTACCTTCATCAGCTGCTAGCTGTAGAATCACTCAACTGGTTTTAGTCCCAGTTTGCGTATCAAATATTCACTCTTCCTCCCTCTCTGCCCAGTTTCCTCCCCTATAACTCCTAATAGCAGTTTCTTTCCTACCCAAGGCCAAGTCACTGTTTCACTTCCCAGTTGAATATCCTTCTACTTGCTTCCTTTTTCCCCATCTTACTTTTGCTGCTCTGTAATCAAAAAAAACCTGCTTCTCCCTCTGTATAACCCGAGTGCCTGAAAGACAGCCACAGAGGGGACAAGATGCCTCCTAAGCTTAATGCCCATCCCTTTCTGGCACTGCATGTGCTCAGTGGCTGTGTGGTCATGGTACTGACATCTCTTCTGCCCTATGACTGGTGAGGGGAATGAGCTTTGCTGTGTGGAGAGAGGACACAGGGTTCAGGCAGTATCAGAAACTCAAATAGATTCAAGAATATGTCTTTTAGTGTGTGTGAAAAACAATTTTCAAAAGTTCTTTTGGTTAAATTTTCATCAGGATGTAAGATCTTGCCCCACAGAGTAGCTTTGCTGCTGCTCAAAGAAAATGTCACTGTGATTTTTTAACGTGGATCAAATGATCTATTATTTCCCCCAGTTTCAGCCTTGATGTAGACTGAACTGTTTCGTAAAGAGAGAACAGGTCAAGATCCATTATTAATAATAAAAAGAGGGACTTACAGTGAAAAATGTCAGCCAATCTGGATAGAGGAAAATGTAAAGCACAGCCACAGTATGAAAACTGTAATTCAGAAGTTGAAGTGGAATGAAATTTACAAACCTAACTAAAATGCTTTTACATTCTCAGAGAAACATTTATTGAATGCAATTACTCAAATTCAATGAAATTATTCCGTTACTCTCCATGAAGCACTTTAACATCACTTGAATTAAGCTGAGAGATTTAAAGACTGCCTTTTGATACTTGTTTGTTAAAATCAATATGTTCCTTAGGCAAGTTTTTTTTCCAGTGGAAAAAAAAAATCCATTAAAACCAGAACAAAATTACATCCACCTCATCTATTCTTCGTATTTTTTTTCATGACAAAAGCTGACAATGACACTAAGTCCTTGTCCCAAACTTTGTGGTGGTGTCCAAGTTGGTCATAAGCCTCTGTGCAAGGATAGGCCATTTAAATAGCTTCAGTTTTTACATGATAAACAACGTAGATAGTACCCCTGTGCTTATATCATTAATATATTTGAGGAAACAGCAAACTTGAGTATGCAGAATGGGTTATGAGAACCAACAGACTGTCTTGAGTGCAGTCTTGTTCCTCAGAGACAGTGTACTTCTGCTGTAACATAAAAGGTTGATGTTTTTCGGTTGAAAGGATGAATAACAAAATTCTGTGTAGTGCAAAGCAGCATGTATTGTTAGGATTGCCTAGCAGTTTCCATATACAATACTTTGGTAATGTTTTATATTCAGGGCTCACATTGCTCTGCATAGAATGGTTCAGTGAATATCCATCGGGTGTTTTTGAGTAGGAGGTTGGAAAGGAGGTTGCTCAGGTTGAATGTTGATATCAATTTCACCTAATTTTAGGTATCTGTACTCTAGAGGTTTGTATGTGAGAAAATCCTCCTAGGACACCTTTATAATGTGCACTTGGACTACTTTAGTAGCCTTAGAAGTGTCTATTTCTTTCTTTCTATAGTACTTTCGATGTTCAGTGACTGCAAGCTCAGATAAATACATTCATATTTAGTCAGATGAATGCTCCCTTGGTGCTCTTCCTCTTTAGAGGCTCTAGTGCCCCACAATTTCATACTTAGACTTGAAATTTAGACTGGAGGGGTCTGGCCTCCAAACCAGATGTGCCATTTGTCATTTTTGAAAACCTGCCCAGTTACAAGCCTTTTGGGAAAAAATGCAATTTACACATTCTGAGACTTGCTATAGCTTCACAATTAAGTCTTCTGAAAAGTCCTGTTTCATGTACAGCCCTATACTGAATGTTATTCCAGCAGGACTTGTTGGGTTTTTTTCTCCAGTTTTTATTGTTACAGACCCGGTCCTGCCTGAGTCCTTGTGCCAAGAGTCTCTCGGAGCTCTCCAAACTAATCCCTGGCAAGCAAGAAAGGAGAAGTTATTTCACTGAAATTGGAAGGAAATGAGGTGTGGTTAGGAAGTGCATACCAGCGCAAGCAGCCTGTTGGCTGGCAGGGGGATGAAGAAAGAAATGAAGGTCTGGACTGTTGAAGTGAAGTCATTGAGCAGAAGGTGGTAGGCTGGGAAAAGAGGCTTTCCAAGGAGCCATCATATGGAGGGGGAGAATCAGGGTCAGCGAAGCAGGAGAGGGTGATCAGGATGAGAAATGTGGGAATGGGAGAAGGAAGGAAAGGGGGCCTCAATTCTCGTTCCTCCAGGGCAAGGATGAATGGTAGAGATAGGCCTGGGACAAAACAGGGAGGCACCAAGCTGCAGTCTGATCCCTTCCTGTCAGGAATAGCACTGAGTCCCCAAACCTCCTCTGTTGTCAGCAAGTATGGGTGAAGCTCCTTGACAAAGTGTGCGCCTTGTTGTTCGCCGGCAGTTGGCAGCCGGGGTGATGGTCTGTTGCTGCCCTCAGTTACTCCAGGTCCTCAAGTAGGGAAGGCTGCAGCAGCCGCACTTGGAACCACTGGCCCCTGGCAGGTCAGATGGGACATGCCTCCTGAGTTCACTTGCTTCCCATTATAACGTGTTCTGAAGAGTGAAGGCTTTTCTTTTCCCCTTCCTTTTAAGAAATGAAAATCAATTGCACAGAAGTAAGAAAATCACATCATTAACTTGTATCAATAAACATATGGCCTTTAAACTTATGATTACAGTATGTTTTCCTATTTCATTAATTCTCTCATATGTATTTATACCATTATTATTGACTATCTGGATTATCACAGCCAAGTGCACTATTGCTTTAAAGCACAGAGTTAATATCTATTGTCTAGTAGTTCTTTACTAACAAAAAAAAATCCTAAAAAATTGAGCATGATGATATTTGTCACACACAGATGGATGAAGTGATACTCTGCCCTTGGATCTTCCAAATCTCCTTATTTCATTGTTTTTCATAACATTAAGAAGTCACCAAGTTGAAGATGGAGATCTGCAAATGTGGAAAGAACCACAAAAGGTGGTAAATCTGACAGGCTTTTACTTTACACCAAGATCATTGTGAACGGTGCTGCTGAATCTGCCAAAATGCTTAGTGCCTTAAGGCTAGGCTGCAGCCCTGGCCTTGTCTCTGTACGTAGGTGTTCTCCTTGGAGAGCTTAGGCCTCTATGGAGCTCTGCAGGCAGAGTGGGCTGCACCTCTGCACCCCTTCCTGCCAGCAGGTAAGAAGTTTTATAGAATTCCTATGTGTACATTTGCCATGCACTCCTAGCGCCATAAAGTTTAGGCGGTGTTTCTTCTTCCTGTACACTCTTTGTTCAAGTGTGGGGGGAAACAAAGCAACAACCCCAAAAGCAAAAAGGACTGGAACAATGAACAAGCCCCCGAGCCCGACAAAAGCAGCAGCCTGATGAAAGCCTCAAGGACTCTGCTTTGCATTCCGCTCTCATCCCGGGTATCCTAAGGAGAATAGCTGTGAAGGATCCTGGGAAGATGCGCCCTGTTTGTGAATGAATAGCAGCTCTTTCCATTTACAGCCGCTTCGGTTCATTTCATGTACAGCCGCTTCGGTTCAGTTCCCTACATAAGCACAAAAATAACCACTTTGGATCTTTAGTGAAGGGAGGGGGAGGCAAAAAAGCTCCCAGAATTAACTCAGGGAAAGAAAGCCAGGTGCCATCTTTGCATTATATCCAAATGAGATGCAGCTGTTTAAATGTAAATATTAAACAAGAGAGAAGAATGCTTTAATTAGCCCTCAAAAGGAGACAGGAAAGCTGTAAGAATGCACCTGACACTAAGCAGTATGAGATAAACTCATTCCAGCTGTCATTGAACTGACTGTTTGAAGGCAGAGCAATGCTATTTTGTGCAAACAATGTAAAATGCTTAGGGAACTGCAATTAGCATCAACATGCATAGTGTAAGTGAATGCAGCCTGCTGGTGTTTACTTGGCTTTGAATTGCTAGGGTTTGGAGTAAAAAAAATAAAATTAGCTATGCATTACACACTGGAGATTTTATTCCAGGCTTTTATGCATTACTGAGAAAAAGGCACAGGAGAGTGAAAAGAAGAGAAGCCATCAATCTGACTTTAAAGGAAGATATGATACTCAAAGGTCATTCTAAGTTTTCTCTTTCCTACTTGAGCAATAAAATGTACAGAAAGGGTCTATGAGAGAAATTTTCATGAAAAATGTCCATCATGTAAATAAACCTGAAATATCCCATGCAGTGTGTCAGCATAACACATCTTGCTAGGTGGAAAATATATAGGTCTGATTTTTTTTTCTCAAAAAAAAAAAAAAAGCACAAACAGCAGAATCAAGGTTATTTAATATAATCAAAATCCGTAGTTTACTTTATGTCTTTGTATATAAAGTAATACATATAAATTAGGAATGTATATTACTAATTGTATGCCAGTGCATAAAAGAAACTGAGATGTATACAAATACTGCTCTACCCAATATATTCTTGTTATAGGACATAGTCTCTTCTCCATAAACTTGACTAGAAGCCAAAATTTTGTATGTTTTCTATACTCATGGGAGTTCACCTCAATACTCAAGGTTTTCTTATCTAATCTCTCACTAGACTTGCTTTATTAAAGCTGGTGTTTCATGCAATAGGATGAAGCTGCACATAAAAGGCCTATGTTAATTTTTGCCAAATCTTCTGTAAATAAGTATCACTTATGGAAAAGTAAAGCCTCAAAGGGATTGAGTTGACAAGTTAGAGGTTTACCTAGTGATAAAAAAATCTAAGTCTAAAGACATTTTGGAAGGGGAAAAAAAGCAAGCATGTCACTGGCCCTTTTCCAGTATCGTTTAGATCACTCCAATCACCTATTTTGATACAAAACAGATATATACCTGATGTTTTGATCCATTAGGTGAGACTGAAGCCAAATCTTATCAAGTTAGAATCTTATGGCTGCAGAAGAGGAACAAATAAACCTTCTGAGGCATCAGTATTGGCAGGATTAGCCCATTTTTTGCTTGCTTGGGATAACAGGTATGACGCAGGGTGGGTCTGCGCTAGCAGTCAGAGGTGACTCTGGGAGGACTTGATCCAGCAGGCACAGAGCAACACCAATCAGAAATAATGACTAAATTGTATCGGTCTCCTGGCCTGTCATTCTAGCTATCTGGTTTATCCTACCTGCTCACAAAACACGCTGTTATAGCTTGCCACAACCGTTTCAGTTATAGTTTGTTTGTTTGTTTGTTTTTCCTTTGAAATTTGACAGCACTCTCATATATACCAAGATAATGAGCCTGGACTACAGAAAGTCATAGAAGCTATTGTTCATTACCAGATACGTGCATGTGATGGGAATGACAAGGCCGCGAGCTTTTATTGCAGCACCCACAATTCAGTGCCACATATTCAGGAAACATCAATTTGTAAACACAGCAGCAGACAGTGTGGCCCCAAACACAGTACGTAGTGATGTTAATACTCCAGTTGCTGCTTGGTTTGTAGACTTCCCAGACAGACAAGTATTGCAAAGCATCTTTTCCACTGTGGAACAGGGTGGCTCAATGGAAGGGAATGACCAGTTACATTTATGAGACCCAACTATTCATGTATTTGCATGTGAAATGGATCTTCAGCCAGCAAACTCCTATTTTTGTCTGCATTATGCAAAAAAAGGTTTATATTAACTATTCATAATATTAACAGATCCCCACATGAGGGAGCAATTGATAAGAGATAGGTAATGTCAATAGGCCCATACAACTGTTAAAAGAAATTGCATGTAGAATGCTGGGAGATTTGAATGTATATTGTGGGTCTTGATTGGCATAGAAAAAAGGAGGATGCTGAGAGCAGGTAACATTTAACCCTATTCCAAATTGTATTACATTAGTAGTATGTAAAATACCTGCAAATACTAGAAAAAGAAAAAACACTCTAGCATTGTAAGCTTTCCATTAAAGACTGAATGTGGCAAGGAATATGGGAGCTAGTGTTCTGGGTTATGTAGCTGGTTAGTGGCAGTAGTGGGAATCAAAATGATGCCTCCTGACTTCCTGCCAACATACCATACATTGCCACCTTAGACAGCATGGACTTCAACACAGACAGATATTTCAGTGAAGGAAAAAATGTCTTTGAACTGGAGCAAAAGGCATTATTAAGAAGAAACAGCTGAAGGAAGAACCAAAAGGTGAAATAGCCAATAAGACCTTTGCAATACAGCCACAGGGAAAGATCTCATATTGTCCATTCAAGCTGACAAATCTCAAAAAAATCCTTTTCCTGATGATGCAGCAAAAAGCAAGAAACTTCCTTCTTCCCAAATTAAACCTAAGAAAGTTTGCTTTTGTTTGAGAATAGCAGCAATTAGGATTGATTGTCTGAAAAGTATGTTACTCTTCCTTATTACCACAAATGAGTCACATCGCAGTGACTGCATTGTCTTTCTGTATGTTCTGTCTCCATCAGCTAAGAGCTCTATGCTTACTTATTTTTAGTCATTAAAAATGGCACTGTAGTCATAGAATCATAGAATGCTTTGGGTTGGAAGGGACCTTAAAGATCATCTAGTTCCCCCCGCCCCTGCCATGGGCAGGGACACCTTCTGCAACCCCAGGTTGCTCAGAGCCCCGTCCAGCCTGGCCTTGAACACTTCCAGGGATGGGGCAGCCACAGCTTCTCTGGGTAAACCTGTCCCAGTGCCTCACCACCCTCCTAGTGAAAAATTTCTTCCTTATTACAGCCAATCAAAATCTACCCTCTTTCAGTTTAAAGCCCTTACCCCTTGTCCTATCATTACATGCCCTTGTCAAAAGTCTCCAGCTTTCTTGGAGGCCACCTTTAGGTACTGGAAGGCTGCTGGAAGGTGTCCTGGAGCCTTCTCTTCTTCAGGCTGAACAAGCCCAACACTCTCAGCCTGACTTCACAGGAGAGCTGCTCCAGCCCTCGGATCATCTTTGTGCCCCTCTTCTAGACTTGGTCCAATAAGTCCTTCTTGTGTTGGGGGTCCCCTTCATTAGTTCTTTGTAATACCACCTTCAAAAGGAAAGCATTCACACATTCACATTATTTTGTAAGAACAACCTCAAGTTTGCCAACTGCTTATGCTGGTTAGCCACAGGAGTACCCTACAAACTTCTGTTCAGATGCTCAGCTGTCATGTTCACCCTGAGTGTGCTTTGACCTGGCTTTCTGACAAGGAGCTCCCACACAGATGGTTATGGATTTTGCAGTCCACCTTACCAGGACATGATGCCAAACTGTATTTTGTGCCTCTTCAGAAGCTGCAGGTTTTGTACCACTCATGTACGGTCATATACTGACTCCCAGCAGCCAGGAAAGATGCCAGCTGTGTCACTGAAGACCTGACTGCTCTGGAAGGATGACATATTTGTTGTAGCCTGCACATCCATAACTGCAAAAATGATGCACTGATTTGTACCTTGATGAGCATACAAGATTACAATCATACTATTAAGAAGTGACCAAATGCCCCTTATGGCCAGCCAATACTATTTGGACACCCATCTTCTGGACGCCCTCTACAGGAAGAGTATGGTTGAGTCATTAAATGTACATGACCTCTTCTTACCAGGAGGCCAAGCCACACACTGTCAGGACAGTACTCACCATGAAAGGTGGGTCAGACAGAAGCACAAATGGCTGAGGCCAGCCAACAGACTGCCGTTTGAGGGGACCGAAGTGGTTCCTCTGTCCTGAGGATGATGGGAGACTGCTGCCACACAGAAGACCTCTTCTAGCCCAGGCTCAACTATCAGACCTCGGTCCTTGCCCGTAGACAATGTGCACAGGATAGCATGTCTCTGTATAGGTATGCCACCAAGAGGACAGTTCGCTCTAACCCCTGCTGACCTCCAGGAGCCATATATATGTGCTCAGAGTGTTCTGGCCAGGAAGACTCTGCCTGGGTAGACAGACACACACCCGCTGTGTCCCTGGCAGACATATAGGCTCTCTCCAAAGAAGGTGCATTCTAATTTAGAAGCGTGCCAAAAGATGGTGAAGAAAACTTGGGTGATCATGTCTGCTTAGCTGCACATCTTGCCCTGCGTGGGCTGCCCTGCCAGGGGCAGAGTGATGCCCCAGATAGGAGAATCCCCAGCCCATTTAAAGAGAGTTGAAGGAGGTGCCAAGGCAAAGTGACTGATGCCAAAGAAGAGCTGCTACCAGTGACAGCAGCTGGGAATATGCAGGAACAGTCAGCTGGCCAAAGAACCCAAATTGTCACCTAGCACAGAGGCAACTGCAGCTTCAGGCTGTTGTCCACAGAGGGAGTTGCAGGGGGAAGAGGACTTGGAGGGAAGGATGGGAGATAAAACCAGTGAGAAGGGTAGTCAAAGGCAGAGGGGGAGCATCCAATGGTAATTTTGTGTCATCTAAGGGAGTAACATGTCTAATTTCCAAGTGACGCTATTTACTCTCTGCTGGACTTTGAATGCTCTAGAGAAAGGGTTTCCTCCTACTGTAGACCAGGGACAGCGTGGCACTTCTACTGCACCTCAAGAATCCAAAGCTGGTTTGAGCCACCTGGAGCAGTCCAGTGTGAGTATAGTCATGCCACGTTAGATGGACTGCCAAAAAATGACCTTTTCTATAGATCTGGATCAAAGAAAGCGACAGTTATCAGAGAGTCTGTGGCAGTTACAGTTCCTGTGCAGCAAAACGGTAGCAGGCAAAATCTTGCAGAAGAGCTGTCATCCCCAAGGATGTTTCATTTGGAGTGCACGTGTGAAGCAGAAATGAAGAGCATCAGCCAGGCTTGGGGGGCAGGCAGCTCTTGAGGGTGCCCTAGAGACGAGTGTAGATGTAGCTAATTATAACAGCAGGTTCTCTTCCAGAATATTCAGTGGGGTCATTTTCAAAATTACTACAGCTTTCTACAACATGATGCAGTCACCATTAGATTGCAGCCTGACAGCTGGGTTTATAAATCAGTTTTCCTTGGCTGCTGTATAATACACTTAGTGGCGATTACTCCTGGCTCCATGGAATAATTCATGCTATTATTAAGTAACACTGGACAGATTAATTGTTATTATTTACTTCCTTCTTTGATGAACTCGAGTCCTGTGCTGGCTGATGAATGATGCAGGGGATTATTACAAATGCAACATAAAATGAAAAACATTATATTCACAATTTCTAATCCTATAAAGAGAAAACACTGATTGGTATTTAATAACAAGATGAACACTGGAAGATTCCTACCCACTCGTTGCCTCCCAAAAAAGTGACAGCTGTCCTAAAGAGAGGTCTCAAATTTGCCTCCATACTTTGCTCCAGTGAAGCAGTTCATTGTGCTTCCAGCATTTCATATGCCACAGTGGAAGAGAGGAAGGGGACAAAATTAGTCCTTCGCATTTCATAATGAATGAAGGAATTCTTACCGCAGCTGGCCTCTCTTTCTAAAGAAGGTTGTCCAATAACACGTTTGACTTAATACTAAGAGAACAGTCAGAAATGCCCTGGGGATCACTATTGCTGTTGCTTTTATGTAGAAAGTGTTTGCAGGTGTTACCTATGGTGATGGCAAGGTAAAGCTGTAAGTACATTTCCATGCTGTAAAGATGTAGTGGACTTTTGACTTTCCTAACCCTTTCTTAAGGAGTAAAAATTCTATTTTTTGTCTTGTTTCTGTAGAAAAATGGGGTTGGGGAGTAATGAGGATATTTGCATTGTGAAGAAGACTTTGTGTTGAGTGAGTCGATACATCCACCTGTGGCAGGTAACATGGGAATACTAGTTAGGCTCTGAAGGGGGCATAACTGGGTTTGACAAGACTTTGTACAAATATAATGAAAATTACTTTTTATTTCATGTAACCAGAGGAGCTGGTTTGGAGATTTGATGGTATAACTGTATTTACACTCTGCACAGAATTTGAAATCTCTTTTGCCTTTTTGTTTTGTTTTCTTGAAATGGCTCATTTGAAGAATATGAAAGCTCTGACTTTTTTTAACTAATGGACAAAAAAATCCCCATTTGTCCTTTCATTGACTTCCTTGATCTTGGATAAACCCCATAATTCTCTGTATTTTTCAAAAATTATAGGCAGTATAATGAATTGTGACTATTCACTAAAGCTGTAATTTGAATTGTTATTGAAATTAAAAACATGAAAAAAACGGGGTTTTTTTGGCCACCTTTCTATCCCTTCTGCCATCACCACCTACACACACAATGCTGCTGGTTCCATTTCCAGTGCTCTCTCACGCAAGCAGCAGACTGAAAGAGAATGAATATATCATCCACTATCATACACTCTTTGGCATGCCATTTCAAGCAGTCTGCTTGTCAGAGCAATTCATTTGTTTAGATTTTTGAGGGATAAATGTTTATCCCATGAGACCTCAATCATACAACCTAGACAACCCAAAATGCCTATTTGACTTGAAATTTTGCACTCAGGAAATGGAGAGTCTGGTCATGAGGTGATGGGAAATAGTGATAGATGAAAGAGAAAATGACAACATTTCAGGATGTAAGTGAAGTTTTCAGTAGAACATTGAGTACTGAAGGATTTTTGAATGACTGAGACTTGGCTTTGGTAAACCAGGTAGTTTAGTATGAGGACTGGCTGGCTACCTTTCAGAAAATAAGTACCTGAGATAGAATAAGACTTCCCTTATATTTTTTGTGGCAAAACTGCAATATAAACTCTCCTTTCTGTACTGCACTTTGAGATTTTTAAATAGATGAGAAGCAAACTCATCTTCTATGACATTCCCCTTATGTGCAAATACAATTTTGATGAGTGGAAAAAGCTGTTAATGATAAGCCTACCTCTTAAATAGTGTTTTTCATCTATTCTCAAAATGTTCTACAAGTGAAGTCAGTATTATCATTCTCTTTTTACAGACTAAGGGAAAGTGAGGCAAAAAATCAGAGAATTATTGTACCCAGGATTATTCAATAAGCCAACACACAAACCAGGATTGGAAGTAGGTCCTCCTTGAGTTAAAAAAAAAAAAAAAAAAAAAAGTAGAGTAAACATAATTGTTAATGAAAATTATTATTTTGGAACATTTTAAAGGAATGCTCAGAGATACCTTTGAAGATGCTATGCATAGCACAGCCTTCATTGAAGAATATAATTCATTATATGTGCACACATACACAAGAGCGTGTGTATATTAATATATTTCAGTGTGGTTTAGTTGGATTGAGCTGTTGTTCATGTGGTACAGAAGTTATCTGTAGGCACTTCAACGGAAAGATTTAACAATATCCAATTTATATCCTAATGAGCTAGATAATGACCTAGCATAAATAAGCACAAATCTACTGAATTAAAAATCTCAGACCCCTTCTCAGGTCTGACTAGAAGAGCAGTCAAAGCCTAAAGCTCAAAAATGGCTAAACTCACATTAATTTGTCTTTATCCAATGTAGCTTTTTCTTACTGTCTTTTTGGTCAGTGTGGAAATCACCAACCTGCCTGTCACCTGGACTCACAGCTGAGGCACTGTCACAGACTCTGACATATCTGCAGATCTTTGGTGTTCTCGCTCAGTTATTTCTTGCAGTTTTTTTCTGGATGAAGTCTCATCTTCACAGTTAAAATTCATCTAGACTAACATGATTTTAAGATGCAGTTCTTACAATAGCCTTTTCTCTTGCCCTGAATAAATGAAGTTCGTTCTCCTGCTGTCCATGCAGCATGCTGTTGCAATGATAGCCTGTAATTTGGCTATAGAGCACTTCCAGTGGCTTACAACTACTGAATTAAACATAAATAACTTACCCTCACATTCCCAGTCTTTCACAGGCTATGCTTTCCCTAATCCTATTGGTGCTGGGAGGTCAAATGCTCATTGCCAGTCAGCTTATGATACCAACCTCCCTTATCCACTGGTGATATTTCCAAACAAGTTCACTAATCTTTTCCTCCATTTTGCCTTTCACGCTTGTAAGCAGCTCCCTTTAAACAAAGTTTCATCTTTATCCTTCTTCCAATCCCTCCTCCAAACCCTACAAAGATGATTACAAAAACTACACCTTTGACTTTGACTGGATTGCAACCATGTTATCACTACTCCCCACCACGCACACCTCCACTGTCCCACTGTTACTCTGTAGTCCCTTTTTCCTTTGTGCCTTCCTCTTGGCTTCTGTCCAGAAGTGTAAACACTTGCAGGCAGAGTCATCTTGCTCTGGTTTTGCATTGCAGTGAGATCCTGGTTTCTAACACAGCTGAGGTGCTGCACAGTTGTCTTAGCCTTGTCAGTTCTAGGAAGCGAGCAGGATCCAAGCACAGGTGGTATGTCTAGCTGACATGTTGCCCTCCCCACCTTCAAAACTTATTAATGGAGGAAAAAACCCTTTGGTGTGTAAGGTTTTGTCTCACCAGGGCAATCTGCTATACGTGAATGATGCTAAGGACTCACCTGTGTTCAAGTTACTTGCAGATGCTGAAGCAATGCCACAACGATGTGAACTGCACAGAACTTTAGTGGACATTTTGTGGGTGCGAGGAATGCAAGGCTGGACCTTTGCCAAAATCAAATTGGTATGTACAGTGCTAGAAAGAGCAACTTAAGAGGTTGGGCCACAGGTAATTAGTTTCATTAAGATTGCTTCCTGTTGAGCTTATATTTCTAACTAAACTTCATACCTTATCCCCGCCTGTATTAATAGCACCATGACTGCGTTGCCAGAATAAGAGACTCATAACAAAGGCTCATCTTTGTCTATACATTTTGCAAGCGTCCTCCAGCAGATGTGACTTCTGTTATCTGCATTAGGATATTGTACATACTTTTCCAAGCAAGCGCAAGTATATGATGCCCATTAATTTATAGATTACTGTCAGGGCTGGGAACTGGTCCAATAGACCTTATTATTGATGTGTTTTATCAGTGGACTTTAAATTAAAACAGCTGTAAAAGCACTAGGATTATTCTCTCTCACACACAAAGATGCAAGCAAGTTCTGAACCAAGATCAATAAAGACCCTGACTCAGGGGATGTGTTGCCATTTACATTAATGTACATTATGGGAAAATGATAGGCCTGCTTCTGCCTGGTTTAGGATAGCCAGGAATTAGTTCTATGCATCCTTTCATGGACGAAAAATGCTACAAAAATGCAACAGTCGTTTGGCAGTTCATAACACAGACTTTTTCACAGCACTTTTTCATCAGATTAAATTGCAAGACTTAGTAACTGAGTAATGTGAATTCTGTTGAAATCGTCTAGGTGGTTGTGCCTGCACTAGAATTTCAACAGCTAACAAGAAAATATATTGTCATGCAAAATCTCTCTCATAACAATTTAATAGAAAAGGTCATTG
>KL266134.1:0-14376 GCA_000699545.1 Podiceps cristatus | reverse complement strand
CGCGCCTGGCGCCCGCGGGCCCCCCGCCGGTGCAGGGCGATTTTTCGGCTGCAGCTCCTGAGCATCGCATGGCTGGGAGGCCGGGTCCCCGCACCACCTCGCCTGCCTGGGACAGCCCGCAGAGAGCAATGCTTTCCTGGGCCCTGTGGCAAGATCTCCGCCAGCCCTTACTCCTGGCTTTGAACGTACCAACAACCACCAGCATCTAAAGAAATGACAGGCTGTGGGAGAGGCAGGGGTTTAAATACTGTAGCATTGCAGTACTCACCTAATGGGAACTATTAAAAGATTTTTATCAGTTTTATCTACCTGTTTTATTTGTCCATTTCATCTTCATCTTTCCACACAGGGTGCTTATTCTACATTTAGAAATATCACACCTGTTTGGGATTGCCAAGCCCAGCAGCCCTACAGAGGTGAGGCTGCCGTTGCTGCATGTCCCCAGGTCCAGCCAGGAGCAAGGCTGAGCGCGTATCCCCTACAGGCGCACATGCATGAACACAATGTACGCATACGCACAAATACTCGTATACACGTGGCTGGCCCCATAAGGCAACACCAACAGTGACACTCATGCAAGCACAGACAGCACAAACAGCCTAATCCTGTTCCCTTCTCTGGCAGTTCACAATGAAGGTCCATCATCAGGCAAAATACATACGTATATGTAATGTGAATCCCTATGGTAGCCGGCCCTGGGACTTACGAGTCCCCAAAGCCCACTGCCCTGCTCCACTTGCTAGTGCTCAAATGATACACACACCCCTCTCCACACACACTCACCTCACACACAGACACCCCACCTCGATTCCCAAGCCCCTTGCCCTGCTCACCAACCAGTCCAGTGAGGTGTTGGCTGATGGTCACTGTCGTGGTTTAAGCCTGAGCAGTAACTGAACCACGCAGCCGCTTGCTCACCCTCCCACACCCCCACCCTGGTGGGGTGAGAAGGAGAATCAGAGAGAGTGAGCTCGTGGGTTGAGATAAAAACCATTTGCCAGGACAGCAAAGGAAAAGATAAAAATATATTAATCATAACAATAACATATAAGAATAATAGAATACATAAAATGAATGATACACAATTTCTCACCACCCAAGGACTGACACAGCCTGTCCCGAGCATGGATATTCCCCCACAGCCATCCCAGAACAGCAAGTTCCAGAGAGAGCACGAGGGAACAGACAGACAAACAAACAGGCCCAAATGAAATAAAACAAAAAAAAGGTAACAAGAAGCGAACATGAACCGAACACGAACCAAACAAGGAACCAGAGCCAGGGGGCAATGACCGACCCTCACTCACAGCGGCCATGCTGTCTATGGTATGGAACACTCTCTGTGGCCAGTTTGGATCAACTCTTCTGGCTGTGCCCTCCCAAGTGTTTGCACCTGCACATCAGCAAAGCTTGGGAAACTGCAAAATGTCCTTGGTCGTTCAGCATCAACAAACAACAGCAGCGTCCTGTCACCATTCTTCACATACTAAATCCAAAACACAGGAGCTGCTGAAGACAAAACTAGATCCGTCCTGGCTGAAACCAGGACAGTCACACACACACACATGCCCTCATCCACTGCAGGTGCTGGCACCCAGACATGTGGCCTTGGGACCCATGGTCCTGCTCTAGCTGCTGGCACATAGACCCCCATATGAAGACATGCAGAGGAAAATAATTAAAAATTGAGTTGACTGAGAAGTCAGGACAGGCTGCACTGATGCAGCACAGGGCATGGCCAGACAAACGAATCGACCAGTAGCCTGCTTATGTGCAACTGGCCCCTTTTGTCCCTGTAGCCCTGTGTTTTCCCACCCTTGTTTTTGCCCATCCACCTTTATTGTTCCACCTCCCTGACTTTGGTTCTTCCCCTAAGCATCCTACAATAAATCCCCAAATGCTCTTCTTCTGCATCCCATGAGTCTCATACCCCTAGGCACAGCCTCCCTCAGTCTGTGAAGTGCTCCAGAGAGCAGACTTGTGGAAAAGGATCTGAGATTTCTATTCGAAGGCAAGTTGAACATGAGCCAACAGCAGCCAAGAGGGCCAACCGGCCCTGGGGTGCATCAAGCATGGCATTGCTGGTCGGTCGAGGGAGGGGATTGTCCCACTCTGCTCCACGCTGGTGCGACCCCACCTTGAACACTGTGTGCAGTTTTGGGCGCTGCAGTCTAAAAAGGAGATAAAGCTACTGGAGAGTGTCCAGGGGAGGGCCACGAAGTTGGTGAAGGGTTTAGAGGTGAAGCTGTATGAGGAGTGGCTAAAGTCACTCCATCTGTTCAGCCTAGAGAAGAGGAGACTGAGGGGAGACCTCATAGTGGTCTACAGCTTCCTCACAAAGGGAGGAGGAGGAGCAGGTGCTGATCTCTTTGGCGACCGAAGAATGGCAGGAAGATGCACCAGAGGAAGTTTAGGTTGGATGTCAGGAAGAGGTTCTTCACCCAGAGGGTGGTGGAGCACTGGAACAGGCTCCCCAGGGAAGCAGTCACGGCGCCAGGCCTGGCAATATTCAAGCAGCATTAGGACAGGGCCCTCAGACACGTGGTGTGACTCTTGGGGTTGTCCTGTGCAGGGACAGCAGTTGGACTTGATGATCCTTGTGCATCCCTTCCAGCTCAGGTCATTCTATGATTCTATGATGCCATGACTGTCCCCTGACTCTTGTGGTGGCCGTCACCCCCAGTCACTCCCCGTGGAGACGATTGTTCCCCTTGTGATGTGCTGGGAGTGTCCAGGCAGTGCCTCTTTTCTCTGATGGATTATTGGGGTTCCCCCACCAGCACCATGCCTCTGTGCTCCCCCTGTGCACAGAGATGAGCCGCGTACCGATGTACCTTTTCCTAGGCTGAATAAGCAGCTGCTGTATTACTTAAACCCTGCCAGACACTCAACACTCTTCACCGTTTCCCAGCATTTATTCTCTACAACTGATGAGGCAGAGCTCTTGTAGAAACCATAGCACGTGATGGACAGGCACACATGGGGGAGAGCCAATCTGTCACTGCCTGACTTTGTTCTTTTTGTTCTTCAAAACCATCTTTTCCCTGCAAATTCATCTTTAAAAGTAACAAGAAAACCAGAAAGATGTCACTAGGTGCTACCCATGGAAATGCCAACTCTCTTCCCAGATGTAAACAATTCAACAGCCAAATGCCTACAATTCAGTTCCTCCTGGACAAGGGGAGAGAAGCGTCTGCAATTTTGGGCCATGATGGTTTGCACCGGTCAAGGAAGGGCCCGGGCAGACAGTCCAAAGCTCCCTGGTTCCTGCAGACCACTGCAGCTGGGGGCCGGAGCAGCAGGTAGGACACGACACATGGCACCCCGCAGCAGGTACAAATGCAGATTTGTGCTGTGCTCACGTGCTCTGAGATTGCATTTCCAAAACAAGAGCTTGAGAAAGACTGGGTAACTCGTTGCAGCTGGGGGCTGGCAGCTCCTGCAGGGATTTGTGTGGGAGTGGCAGAGAGGGAGAGAGGGGAAAGATGCATCACCCAACAACGGATTTGATGGACATCTGCCGGCAGCAGCCCAGTGAGATTATCGGACCTGCTAATTTACTACACATACATCAGAGTGTGCTCTAAGCCCACTCATACTGCACGAGCACCCCTCTCCTCCCAGCCTTCGTGCCAAGCCCAGTTTCTACTCTGTGTTTCATGTGAGAGGGGTGCTTCCGTGCCTCCAGGGAAAAGCAACCAGAACATTTGTACTGTGTGAAAAACAATGTATTTTTAACTAACCTCTTACTTGAAACCAGTGAATCATTTTGCCTGAATTTTTCCACAAATAAAGCAGCCTAAAGCAGACACTAGACATGGAAAATTTTGTCCAAAAAAGTTCAGAAAAATTATACATAACTGAGAATAGTACCTGCAAAAGGGAAATGGTGGGGGAACCTTAATAGTAACTGATACTGTTAAGCAGTGTTACAATAATCTTACTGGAAAGTTGAATAATTCAACAAAGCTATTTTTTATTATTTTTCACCTTTTTTCTTCAATGCTGATTTTTACCTCACTTCTAATTCATCTCCTATAGAGATATATAGCAGTACCTGAGAGAGATTAGTGCAATTTTACATCTCTCTTCATAAGCTAATATAAAATATTACCACTCACTATGATCGTCCTTTTTTTTTTCAGCATTTTTATCACGTGGAAGAATTATCAAGGTTTTTCTGAACTGTGATTATTAAAAGTGAGAATTACTAAGAACTTGAGATTCATATTTTTCTTGGGTATCTTACAGACTTAGCCAGACTTTACAACCCATGTCAATTCTTAATTCAGTTGTGAGTTTTATGGTCAACAAGTCTGGTGATGGTTCTGTGTTATGAAATAGCAGACTCTGAAATAGAAATCACCTGGAAAGTGATGTATGACCAGCAGTTATAGTTTGCCTCCCTTTCTTTTCTGTTCTATTCTCAAGTAATTTTAGTGTAGAACCGGGTAAATGCGAATAATAGATTATCAACTTCTTTTTTTACGGTAGTAGGTGAGGGAAAAGTTACTCAGAAAATATTGCATATTATTTCTACTGTATCATCCCTTCCTTGGAAAGGTCCAAATAACATTAAAGTAGTGGAAAAACGAAGACTTTCTGAGGTGTGCATGATATGCCTAAATCCACCTCCCCACTGCCTGTCCTGGAGAGAGCGTCCCCCTCGGGACAAGGGCAGCTGGCCACCAGCCTTGTAACACAAACCAGAGGCTGGATCAGGAAAACAAAGCCAGCTTGTTCTTGCCTCCAGGGCTGAGACAGCAGGTCCGAAGGTAAGAGGGACTATTTTACCCAGTTCTGTAACTTTATTCAGCTCATCGGGGCTGCTTTCTATTCATCTTCCTTTTCTGTTCTCAGCCCCATGCCCCAGTGGGTAGGTGGCTGGACACACAGGCTCCTTCATCTCCCCGTGCCTGTTACCGAGCAGCAGGCAGCCAGGGAAGAAGTATGAGTGGGCATTGCATCAAGGGTAAAATTGAGCTCATGACATCAGAGGTATGATCATAGGAACAAAATCCCTATTCAGGGTGAAAAAGAGGGTCAATGTGTAGCCTTGACTTCCACACAGAGCCCAGCTGAGAACTATTTTAATCAAATACAACAAAACTAATAAAGATTTATGCTACAGCTGTCAGTACTGAAAAGACTCCATTCTCCTTCCTCCCACACCAGATCTCTGGTAGTAACTGGAGTTCACCACCAACACCCATCAAACTGACTCTCCTCTTCCAGGGCTTGTTTAGCAGAGCTTTAATACTTCCCCACAGAGAATCCGGGAAAGCATCTAGCCAGTTGTATTGTTTAAAAGAAAAATGGAAACCAGAAAATACAAGACAGCGTACTACAGTGCAGCGACAGACGGTTAAACAGCAGACAGGCTGGGCGACAGCACGCAATCGTGTCGCTCACTGATTTGACTCTGATTCTCAATATTTCCTTTTAGTAAATGTGAGCTTAATTTACCTCTGCCTACCCCAGAGCTGCTGCATATGAGAAGCATCACTACAGGGCTGCCAGGACGCAGGGAGCTCTCCCAGATACCTGTAGCAGTGCCTGGCACTCGGCCTTTCTTGTAACTGCAGCCTCGATGCACAGCATCCTTGCACCTATAAGCCAAAAGCAGAACTGACAAGTGTGGCAAAAGTGACATTTAAGGGAATTTGTTATGAACTGGTCTTACTAAATATTTATGTATCAGCTTTCAGACCATGTAATTCTCAGGCAATTAATCACCCTCCCTGAAGATAATTATGCCCTTTTGGCTGTAATATTTTCCCCTCTTTAAACTCACATTCTTTCCTTTCTTTGGGCAGGCCAAGAAATGCCATTTTCCATTGGAACCAATGAATTAATTAAGCTTGTGTCTGTTAATTCATGCTTTCTTCAGTAGGCCTGGAAAAGTTTGTTTCCTAGGAGTTGTAGAGGCTCCCAGGGCTTGTTTTGGAGCCTTGTGTTTGTGTACTTCTCACTTACTGACACCATGTCCTTCTCCAGAGCTCCAGGGAGATAGTTACCCTCCAAGTCAATAACACAGTTGTGCCCCATGGCTGCAGTTTGTCAAGAAAAATAGCTGAGTAAGGTACACTGGATGCTGCTGGTCAGCTGTGTTTATCTAGATTGAGTTAATAAATATGACCGAGTCAAGATGGTGAGTCTACTGTCTGTGGCAGCTGGCCAGGAGCTCCTGGGCAAAGAGAGGAGCTCAGTGACACAGGAAGGCAAAAGGCGAATGTTTGCTGTTGGTACACAACTGCTAAAACAACTTACGCAGATCACAGTGAGCTGAACAATCAGCAAGGTCGGTATGATGACCTAGGAAAAGACTGGCATCCTGGTATGATATCTGGAAAAACAGAGGGATTTTTTTTCTTCCTGTTTTCTTCAAGCTGCACTTTGGAAAAGACCCTGCAAAAGCAGTCTGATTGGGAGAATACTTTGTAGAGAGGCTGTCTTGCTAGTGAATATCAATCAATAGCAAATGCTATCTTTCCTCTCTGTCTCTCTTTCTCTTTTCCCCACTCTTCATAACGCTCACACTCTGTTTTTCTCCATGCACACATACACATTGTTGAGGAGCAGATAATCTTCATTATCTGCAGGACGCTGTTTCTCTCACGATATATCACAATGCAGTACTGAACGACTGTCTTACTGTAAGCAGGACAGCAGCACACTGGTGTTGCTGGATAAGGCCCTGGGCTGGAAGCTAAACTTTTGCCGAGAGATGGAGAAAAGAGAGACCTGAATATCTGACAGCCTCTGACTAGCAGTCAGTCTGAATCATTCTTTGCTCCCTTGAAGTTTCTTGGACTTTACTTGTGCACCTGGATGCAGACAGAGTCAAGATGTTCTGTCTGCATCTGAGCTTACCCAGACAGTCTGTGATCTTCAAATTGGTATAAAGCAATTTTAAATTAGAGCTTTAGACACCCCCATCTATTTGTCTATATGAGCTTCTCTTTTAATCCCAAGTGTTGCAGAACAATTTATTTTAAAGCATGTGAAAAAGCACTGTTTAACCTCACTGAAATGAATTTATGATCACATCTGTAGTAAGGCATAGAAGTTTTGCAAAGAACAACCATAATGCAAGAAACATTTATAGTATCTCATAGTATGTCTGAGGCGTGTTCTTAAAATGTAAACTGTGATCCTCTTCAAGATGAATAATCTGAGGCATCAACAATTAACTACAACAACAAAACCAACAATTAAAAATACCAACAAAAATATCTCAAGATTTTGTCTTCCTGAATTTCCACATGACAATTTCAGATGATCTTCCTACTGATTGTCTAATGAAATGAGTAACTGGTCACTTATTTACTCCATTTCCTTGAAGGGAATTCTGATGCCCTGGACTTCTGACAGGCATGTGTTACTTGTCCCAAACTGGGTGCTCAAAAGCACTGGCAAGGAGAACCAATAATTTTCACAAAATTCTCATACCTTCATATATATTCCAAAACAACAATTCTGATTCAGTCTTATGACAACTACTGACACATACAACCTTTAAAAAACAGCCTACAGGATCTAAATATAATTTCTTATTCACATTTATTGCACCATTCATAACTGTAAATCTCTGTCATTCTCACTCCACCTATCTAGTCTGTCTACTCCTGTTTTGGAAGCCCCTACATATCTCTGATCACCTGTAACATCTTGATGATGCTCAGTTCTTCAGAGGAGTCTCATTTATTTTGAAGCATGTCCTCTCCTGCCATTGTATCAAATTCGTGTGTGTTTGCTACGTCCATTCTCTATCATAGTTCCTTCCAGTTCATGGCAGCCAGTCATCTTGGCCTGTATTTCCTTGGCTTGCTCATGAAAACTTTTAAAGTTTCTCATTTTAAAGATTCAGAGTAACCTATTTTAAAACTCTTCTTTTTTCATTCTTCTGGTTGTGAGGCTTTTAAAACTATACATCATATACTATAGGCAATAATTCAGCAAGTCCACGGTTCAGTTCCCTTTGACTAATATCATTTTGCCCTGACTTTGTAATGAAGGGAGTAGTAATATTTCTGAAACATAAAGCAGAGCACAGGCTGCAGAATGAAAATATTTGGAGCAATCAACAGAAAATTACTTTGTATATGTTTATCTAGATGTTAGATACAACTTTACCCTGTCAGTAGTTAGGTTTTTAATAAACAACAAATGTGCATTTTGAGGACACAAAATCCCCTTGTCTTTTATTGCTGATCTTGCAGAGAGCCTGGGCAGGCCTGCAGGAAGTGCTGGCAAGGACTCTACGTCTGTGGTCCTTGTGGGTCCCATTCGTCTGGCAAAGGGCAGGAGACGAATTATGGACCCAAAGGTGAAGGCTGCTGAAAACAAGGACTTCTAAAATAGCACCCTTTGAATTACCTCTTGGAGAAAGAAAAAAGGTGCAAACTAAGATGCAAAATGATTACAGGAAGGATGATGGTTTCCAATTCATCAGGTGTTTGATACAGCCTAAGTATAAGGAGAACCTGAGAAAGGAGAAAGAATGGATTTCATCTGACCCAAGCTGCTGGCCCTGAAAAGCAAGGTTGTAGATGAGTTTTTAAGCTTATGAGCATGGGAAAGCCAATAGGTATGGGAGAACATGGGTGTCCTGGTTTTAGCCAGGACGGAGCTAGTTTTGTCTTCAGCAGATCCTGTGTTTTGGATTTTGTATGTGAAGAACGGTGATAGCACGCTCCTGTTGTTTGTTGCTGCTGAACGACCAAGGACATCTTGCAATTTCCTAAGCTTTGCTGATGTGCAGGTGCAAACACTTGGGAGGGCACAGCCAGAATAGTTGATCCAAACTGGCCACAGAGAGTGTTCCGTACCATAGACGGCATGGCCGCTGTGAGTGAGGGTCGGCCATTGCCCCCTGCCTCTGGTTCCTTGTTCGTCTCGTGTTCTGTTCATGTTCCCTTCTTGTTACTTTTATTTTCATTTGTTTTCATTCAGGCCTATTTGTTCATTTATTTGGCTGTTTGTTCCCTCGTGCTCTCTCTGGAACTTGCTGTTCTGGGATGGCTGCGGGGGAATATCCCTGCTCCCTGGCTGCTGCTCAGGACGGGCTGTGTCGGTCCTCGGGTATTGAGAAATTGTGCATTTTTCATTTTATATAGTCTATTATCCTTATTTATTATTATGAATGTATTTTAATCTTTTCCTTTTCTGTCCTGGTAAAGTGTTTTTATCTCAAGCCATGAGCTCTCTCTATCTATCTCCCTGATTTTCCTCCTCACCCCATTGGGGAAGTGGGGGGTGAGTGAGTGGCTGCATGGTCTAGTTACCATTCAGGGTTAAACCACGAGAAAGGGTCATGATGCTGTTTCTCCTGTCATAGACACATGAATTCTCTGTCCTCAGATGAAGGATCTGTAAGAAGATGAAACCCGTCAAACATGAAGTGGAAAACATGGTGCTGTTGAAATAAAGTGACAAAATGAGAACCAGAGCAACGATACTCATACTTCTACAAAAGTGTAAGAAGACTAAGAAATGGGATGGAGAATTTATTGTGTTTAGCCCTCAGTGAAGACACTATTTTAGTGGGAACTCTGTGATGGGAAGATGATTAGGTACTGTAATACAAACACACAATACACAGAAAATATAGAACTAAACATGGGGGTAGTAGAGTAGTGTTGTTTCTCACAGACAACCTAGAATCAGCTCAAATGAACGAACTAACCCCATCAGTGAATACACAGTCATTTGATCTGTGTGGGTTGAAATTCAGGGCCAATAGGAAGGGTATAGTCTGAGGCCTATATTACTACAGGTGGTAGTGGGAAATCAGAGACACAGTGAGGGCGCAACACACAATTGTAGTGGGATACTCTAGTTACCATAAAAGTCAGGCAAATGTTGCACTGGGACATGAAGCAGGACACACAGAGGTATTATGATAGATATTATTATATTATTTTAGATATTGTTGGTGATTATTTCATGGCAGAGTGGTGTAACTGCTCGTATGAGCCACAGTTGTGTACTTTGCTTCAGCATTTCTACAGGTCAAGAAAGATTATAATGTGCAGGGAGCTGTGCCAACTTTTTGCAGCAACGGATGTCATTAACTGCAAGCTTCTGTGCTGGGCCCCGTGCTCAGCATACCCAGAAAAGCTCTGAAAAGGAGCTGGGAAGTGAAGTGCCAACATTTGATGATAATACCAAGTTATTTAAGGTGGTAAATATGAGAGTGGACAGCAAAGAGCTGCGTAAGTCTATCAGATTTCCTCTGTAGTCAATAGTAAGATGGTATCCAAAAGGTTACTCACGTCTCAGATACGCTGAATGGTCTGAGGTTACTACTCCCCTTTGTCACTGGTAGCCTAAGGGAGCCAGCTCCTCACTCATCCTTATATTCATGGGCATTAATCCAAGCTTTAGTAGTGATGTCTCATAGAAGATATCTCATCTCATCTCATCTCATCTCATCTCATCTCATCTCATCATCTCATCTCATCATGCCATTTCTCTCATCAAGT
The DNA here is from genome assembly GCA_000699545.1 of Podiceps cristatus. Classification (NCBI taxonomy): domain Eukaryota; kingdom Metazoa; phylum Chordata; class Aves; order Podicipediformes; family Podicipedidae; genus Podiceps; species Podiceps cristatus. Next base: position 3,889 of record KL266134.1, on the reverse strand, counting down.
AACATCACCAAGTTCTTTTTATTCTGTCAATCCACAGGGTCTTAGGGGTGTAAGCAACGGGTAGGAGTTTGATGAATTCCTTCTTTGGGCTTTCAGCACCATCAGGGGAATAGTAAGCCATGGTCTGATCCTCTGTCAAGGCTTCTCAGCAAGCCTACGTAAACACCAACCGCCTTCAGTTTCCCCCAAGTATTCCCTCTGGGGATTGCCCACACACATTATAAAGTGAGCACAATTGGTCTTTTAGCACCTTACTCTACCTCTCCTGAGATTCATGACATGCAGATCGGAAAGGGTAGTTTGTTCCTGCCCAACTCTAGGTAATACAAAAGTTTGGTATCATGGATGGGAGACTGCAGGTTAGAGCAGCTCATAAATTTGCCCGAATTTGTGCTATGGGTCCCACCACTGCAGCCAGGGGTGAAAATGGCTCGCAAATAGGGTTGAGCCAGAGACAGTGATGTGGTCAGCTACAGCAGACCATGAAAAACTGCAAAATTTGTGCATAGCTGGTTCAGAAGAGGTGAAGGGAACTTGATCTGTGGAAAACAAAATCATTAAAAAGTTCCTTTGTTACATTGTATCATAACACATAGCTATTCCTGTACAATAATTTAAGAACAAATATTGTCGATTTTCTTTGTAGTCAGTTTATGTAATTCATGCCATACATTTTTAAAGAGTCCACTGCACACTTGGGTTTAAAGTGGGTTGAATAACATTTTTATAAGCCCAAGGGTTATCTTGTTTTAGCTTATAAAATACGTGCTTCTTGCGGTCACAGAGGGAATGTTTTTCAGTTACCTGATACTGCAAGGTGTTGTGCTGTAGGTGGAGAAACATCCCCTCTAATTACTGGAAAAAAGAGTAAATTAATTAGAGTGAGTATGGCATTAGATGTGGTGCACTCCTGTGCATCTCAAGTTTTTTTAGATTACACTTGACATTCCCCCCCAGTGTGGAAGTACCTCTGGATTACAAACCCCTCATGCCTGTCAACTAAGACCCGCAGGTGGCATCTCAAATATCGGGCTTTTCAGAGGAGAAACGAGGGTGTTCCCTGCCAATATTTCTGTCTTTTCTTCCCTGAAAGACATGTGCGTATAGTTCTTCCTCCGCTGACAGCTTACCACTGACCAGGAGTTACCTCCTCCCAGCAGCAGAAACCTGTCCAGTTCTCCTCCCATTCATGAGTACCCACTTGAGTCCTTCCTGTCCCAGCTGTGGAAAAACACCCTCTCTTGGCCAAGAACACCCAGCTCTCTTGGACTGTCCAGATGGAGCCGACTCCAGGGCTGGCTGTGAATGTGAGGAACGGACCATAAACAGTACAATGCTGATGGGATTGGCCCGTGGTCAAGGTACTCGGAGCTCTCTAGCAGGCTGCTGGGGGATACACCTATACTTACATCTGGATTATCGTTGAAATACAAAGCCTTTTTATTCCCTTCCCATCCTGGATCTCAGTACAAAGTGCACCCTAGGTGACTGATTTCCAATTTCCAAGAAATGTAACATTGGATCTGTGATAATGAGCTACAGGCAACATACAAAATGTTTATGTTCCACCGCAGGGTCCAAATTTGTGAAATAAATATTTGGTCTCTTGTATGTCTGTGGGATCCTGCTGCAGAGAACACTATGTGCTGTAATGTGTTTCAGAGCTGCCCGGGCAGACCTTTCACTGCTTGTTTAGTGTGGCATTTTCTTTAGACTCACTTCCCATTTTCTCTGCTCCTTTGGAAAAACACTTTACAATGTATTTCTGTTAATGTATCATGTATTATAGAAACTATAAATAGTATTTTGAATGAGGTATAATGTATTTCTTTTAAAGGTTGGAATCCTATTGTGCTGAAATGTACTCGGACACGTCAGACAGGATCTCAGCCCAGAGCCAATAAAATTCAAGCAGTACTTAGGAACAGAAGTGATGGAGAAAAGAGAGATTGGAGTACAGATACGAATATACCACATCGACCGGCCACATGCCCATTTAGCAAGTTTTAAGTTGTTGAGAAAATGTATCATTAATGTTGTTTGGTTAGATACTGTTTATCATTAAAAGATCATCAAGGAAGTACATGTCCTCAGATTACCTCATATCAAATGATCAGTGTGTGTTCACTAATAGCATTTTAGAAGTGAGAGACTGAGTGTTCTTGCAAAGCATCAACTTTTTTTTTTTTTTTTTAATTTTATGAAATCTGGGTTGCTGCGTGTGAAAATTTGCTAGGGGAAATTATGAAGAAGCAATTCAGACCATGGGAAAACCACAGCACTAGGAAATATTGGTCCCAGCTTGAATTTTGTATGTACCTCCTCATTTGAAACTGTCATCTTCCTGTTTGGCCTTTGGACAGCTGTTCCTTTTCTTTCTGAAATGTATGAAATCACCCATTCTACTGAAAAGTTTCTACCTAAGATAAACACTTTCTCACACAATTCCTCAGACTGCTGACATAAAACTGGAATTTCATATTATTATTTCTATAAAATTTGCCATTTACCATTTTTAATGGTAAGAAATAATGATAAAAATAATCTTTTATTAAGGGTGGACATTAAATCAGGGCTTGCTGCTCAATTAGTATTTCATCCTTTCAATCTTTGTTTTCATTTTAATATACTGGCTTGTTCCTGAATTCAATCTATGCATCTGTAAAATAATGTAATTTTGGTATGTTGAGGCTTTTGAACAATATTACTCTACAATTAGAGGCTAGGAGATAGATCTTCATACCACAAGAATTTTAAATAAGCCATACTTTATATTTGGCTTATTCCCCTTTCTAGGACTTTGACTTAACACAGAAAGAGGCAGGTGGAAATGAGGCAGTCAATAACACAAACAGACTAAAGACATTTAAAAGAGATAGGAAGAAAACCAGCATCTAGATCACTACATGCTTAATATTCAGCCCAGAGGAATGTACCTGCAAGAAGTAGATAGAAGGCTCCATCTTACCTGTTATTGATCGATCTGATTTGGGAACGCTGTAGTGTTGTGTCCTCAGAGGCATCATCTTGGATCAGCTGATAAAGGATCACGGTACAGAGCAATCAGAAGATAGATCTGCTCCTTTGCCATGAGGAAATAAATATTTGAGAGGGGCAAAGGAAGAGGAACCATGTCTCAGGCTTGCATACTACAGTAGGGTAGCCCTTGTGCTGGGTATCGAGGAAAGCCTAAACACTGTCCCAGCTCAAGTCCCTCTTGCCAGGCACGGCTGGCTGGCTGACAGCCCTCTCCAGGACCCTAACCTCTACAAGTTACAGGTGCTAAGGAACAGGGAATGAAGTTTTTAGCCATCTTCTGACAAAAAGAAAGCTGCGGAGTTTGATTCCCCATACATTTCAGATAGTCAGATGCCCTCTGCAAAATGACCTGATTCTTTGGTTGTATTGATGTGTGATTGAGTGTGCTGCTTGCTGCCTGCTGAAGGTTGGGGGAGGAGGAAAGCCTCATTTATATTTCACCATGGGCACAAAAATGCCTTGCCTTGGCCCTGCTTGCAGTGCTTTTTCTTTTTTCTCTCTGCTTCTGCCCATTTAAATTTTGAGATTTGATGATGTTCAAGTATCTCACAGATGATGGCTCTTTGCTAGAGACAGTTGGAGTGATGCTTCAGTCTCACTGACGGTGACTACAACCAAGACTTGTAATTCTCAGAGATGCTTCTGGCAATTTCTTTTGTCAAATTAGACCTTGTGAGTAAATTATTCGTCAAATTTTATTCCATATCTTACATTATGCATACGTACACATATGCCAGACACATCATTTTAATCCCTGAAATAAGTTGCAAACTCTATTTAAGCATAGTCTTTCAGTCTATTTGCAAAAACTTTATACACTTGAACACTTAATATTCCTTTTTTTTTTTTT